>JAHXMU010000245.1:223460-254435 GCA_019455685.1 Philornis downsi
CAGAGACATTGGAACAAATCCCCAATTTTTGCTTGAATAACGTCGTCACTGTGGTAACTTTGAAATTGAAAAGTAACTGAATATCGTTACTGTACGCAAAGTAAAAATATTGAACAACCTAGTAAGCTTGCCGGGCATCACTTCTAACTGGCAATACGTTCGATGTTACGCCATTAAACATTGCATTCTATTATATAAATATGAATACGTAAGTTTGCATGCATTTCCCCCAAAAACGTAAAAGCTTGTTTATTACAGTGACGTGTTCGACGCTGTCAAAGGCGATTAGATTCCGCTAAACCGGTCAGCAACAAAGAAGTACCTCGTCCCCCCCATAAATTCACATTCACCATCATTTAGCAATACACTTTCCTTGATGTATTGGGAAATTTGGAGCTTTGGTAATCTACCACCACGGAGAATACGGTTAATAAAGCTATTGGTTTTAAGTTTTCAAAAGCACTATTATTGGGTTTCTTTATAGTCGGGAGTATTTTAGACGTTTTCCATAACATACGAAAGGTGGAAGTGATTATAATAGTATTAACAAACTTTTAACAAGTAATTAGATATAAATAAATAGTGCCAGTAATTTGAAAATTATTTTGGTGAAAAATGGTAATCTTATAAAACATATGTTTTAAGTTTCAAGGCGCCACGTTGTTATAGTAATTTAATTTACTTTATTCATTCAGGGTTGTAATTTTAAGCCTTAAGGCCGGTTTGGTTAATTTACAATATTACAATATTACGTACGTATCTTCTCCATAATTCAATAACAAATGCATTATACAACTTTACAATATTAAAGTTTTAAAAAAGATTGTGTTTTTTAATACCAGAAAAATATAATTTACAATATGACGATCTACTTCACTTATAATAATTTTTCGGTATGTGTGTTTTTGGTCCTAAAATACGGAATTATAACTTTAATTGGAATTTACAGGTACTGCATAAGTATTAGTTTATTATTAGTATTTTTATTTGAGTCATCAAAAATAAACGATCTTTTAAACATGGAAAAAATTGGTCGCCGTTATGTAATTCAATATTTCCATTTGAAAGGATTCAGTCCAACCAATATTAAAGTGGTGCCAGATTCTGGGGAAGACTGCTAATTGTTTACGACTATAAAATATTGGATAGCAGAGTTTAAACGAAGTCGTACGACCTGCCAAGACGAACACCGTAGTGGTGTCCACCAATTGAGGTGTCTACGCCAGACGTGATTAACAAAATCCACAAAATGGTAAGGAATAATCGTCGGCTGAAGCAACGTAAGTTAGCTGAAATGATAGGCATTTCAAAAAGTGCAATACATCGTATATTGACCGAAGATTTGACGATGAGAAAGTTGTGCACAAGATGGGTGCCGCGCTTGCTTTATTTAGAGCAAAAACAGCGTCATGAAGATGTTTCAGTAGAGTGTTTGGTGCAATAAAGCCGAATTTTTGCATCGATTTATTATCATGGATGAGACATGGATTCACCACTTCACACCTCAGACAAAGGAACAGTCAAAGCAGTGGACTGAAATGGAAGAATCGTTGCCAAAGAAGGCGAAGACGGTTTCATCTGCTCGCAAGGTCATGGCGCCTGCTTTTTGGTATGTGCATAGGTTATTTTTATTGATTACTTTCAGAGAAGGAAACCCATTAACGACGAATATTATGCCAATTTATTGTTGCGTTTAGGCGATGAAATTATAAAAAAATGGCCGCATTTGGCGAAAAAGAAAGTGAAAAGTGGAGTCTGCGGTTAGTGGTTTTTTTTAAGGAGTTTGGCAGTTCTTACCATAAACAGAATATAGAAGCTTCTGAATATCGCTGGGAATTATCTATTGAGCTAAAAGGAGATTATGTTGAAAAATACAGGAAATTTTTCCCAACTGTTTCCATTTTCTTTGTTTGGTCGATTAGTTTTGAGACCGCCTTCGTGCAACATGTGCTCACAACCGTGATCCAGTTGTTTTTTACAATTAGTCTATCGGATATGTGATTCTTAATAGAATTGTTGAAGTTAAAGATCTGAGTATCATATTTGACTAAAAATTTATGTTTATTAATCATATTGAGTATATAAAGGCAATGCCAGCTGGAATTTATTAAAGGAAATAATGAAAAGGTTTTGAAGACCCTATTGCATCAAAATTCTTATACGTTTCCTTTGTCAAAGGTAACTTAGAATATTGTTCTGTAATACTTTTACTTATACCTTTTATGTAATCCACTCAGAAATCAGAAGTTATTCTGCTAATTTGCTTTTAAACATACAAACTGAGCTAAGGAAACGTAAAAGAAAACGGAAATTCCTTAGCCTACAATCGTTCAAGGATCGCAGATCTTATTTGTCAATCATTTTTATATCTAATATTTTAAATAAAGAAATAAATTCCACAGAATTAACCGAATTAATTCATCAAATTATTTATTAGCATTATTTTATATAAAAATTATTTTAAATCAAATTTACACACGAATTTTAATTAATGTGTATTAAAAAAATGTTTTGTATCCTAGTCTGTAAGATGTATAACATAATGTAGACTCAATAAATAAATGAATATACAATAATGTAAAAAATAATAAGGGCACTAATGTCAAACTATAACATTTGATCAAAGAATAAGTAAAATGAGAAATTGCTAAAAATAACTGTACTTATTTTTAGGTTATATATTACAAAAACGAGTTCCATTACGTTTTTTAAAATTGTTGTTTTTATTTCAAATATTTTTAATAAATTAAACTTAAAATACAAATTTACCCTGTGAAAAAAAAAAATTAAGGACACTTCGTATTACTATAACATTAACAAAAAATAAGAGATTCACAATTAATACTGTTCTAATATTGTTTTCCAGTGGTTAATATTTTGTTGAGACTCCTTGGTTTTTTAAAACTACTAGGCATTGTCGGGGCATAGAGTCAACAAGGTTTTGACATACTGAAATCGGTATATCATTCCACGCAGCCTGAATTAATTCCCATAGCTGATCGCAATTCGTGGGACACTTTCCTCTAATTGAAGTTTTCACTATATTCCACAAATTCTCGGAAAATCAGATTTAGATCGGGAGACTGCGCAGGCCATTCTAATAAATTTATCTTGTTATTCCCAAACCACGTCTTGGCGCACTTTGCCGTATGTTTGGGGTCATTGTCCTGTTGGAACACCCATCGCAGTGGCATATTTTCTTCGGCATAAGGAAGCATACAATTTTGTAGAATGTCAACATAATCTGTTGCTTTCATAATGCCCTGTATGCGACACAGTGGCCCAACACCATAGTAGGAAAATGATCCCCAAACAATGATATTACCACCGACGTGCTTTGCCGTCTTAAGAGTGTATTGTGGGTTGTACTCCGTACTAATTGGTCTTCTTACAGTATGAAGACATCTATCTGAATTAAATAAATTAATTTTGGTCTCTTCCGACCATAGAATACTTCTCCAATTTTTCTTGAGGCCAGCATGAGTGAACTTCAGCAAATTTTAGCCTTTGTTGTATATTCTTCTTCGACAACATTGGTACTTTTCTAGCACTATGAGTTTTAAGGTTCTCTTTAATAAGTATTTTTCGAATTGTTGATGTGCCAATTTCTATGTTTAAATCATTTTTTATCCGTTTCGATGAGATAAATGGATTCTTTTTTACACATTGAATGATTCCACTTTTAACTGTAGGTGTAATTTTTGGTTTTCTACTACGTGTTTCTCTTACCGGAATCCATTTGACTGCATTTTCAACCATTGCTTTTGAAACTCCAAGCAACTTTGAAATTTTTTTATAAGAATTTCCATCTTTATGCAAATTTTTAATAGTTTTTCTTAGTTCCAGGTCATCACAGTGCTTAGAGTTTCCCATTTTTCCCTAAAAACTATAAAATTTTGCTGTTCTTAAGTTTGAATTAAATTTAAAGTTTCACTAAAATCACTCTTCTTACCTTTTGTACACAAAAAATAGCTTTTACAAATTTATTATATGATATTATTTTATTTTAGTTAATCGACAAACTGTCCTTGTTAATCCGCACAACCAAAACCAAGTGATCTCTGCTTAATAACCTATTTTTTAATGTATACAAATTCTAAGAATTTTTGTAACGGAACTTATTTCTGCAATATATTAGCTGAAAATGAATACAGTTATTTATGAGCAGTTCTCTCATTTAACTTACATACATATATTTTCTGATCAAATATTATTGTTGGGCATAAGTGTCCTTATTATTTTTAACATCACTGTATAAATACCATTATACTAAAGAACAAAATGAAATAAAGAAAAACGTGATGACAAAATTTGGGTATTCCCTGTAACTCCAGAACACAGGAGTTACACATGTGTGGGCATAAACTGGTCTTCTTCTGATTACACTGTCAGAACAACAAATTTGTGGAAAACATGTGAAAAAAGAATTGGGTTTGCATTTATACGTAAATCTAATTAAGGATCCATTCGAGACATTGGCGTATACCAGACGTTTTCAAGAGGAACTTTCAAAATATATATGTATATGCCAACCTGTTTAGTTTATATTGTAAATGGAGTTACGTGTGTGAAATTTGGTACTCATAATGCATAGTCAAAATACCGCTTATATTAAGTTAAAAATTCTACCATGTATGAGACGAATGGACATATTTATTCACTGCTTCCCTTCCTTTGAATATAAATAAATAAATCCGTTAATTCCTTTCTTCTCAGGTGCATGTGGTGTATTGGTCGGTCATCCTCTGGACACGATTAAGACATGGCAACAAGCTTCAAATACTTCAGTGCCCACAGCGATAACACAAATCTATAAACGGAACAATGGGGTGAGTTCGATCAGCCCATCTATTTGACAATGATAGTTTATAATGGCCTGCATCCGTCTATAGATCAATGGTTTCTATAGAGGAATGTTTTTCCCAATTGTTACAACTGGCGGCATCAATTCTATTCTATTTGGAGTGTATGGCAACCATTTGCGTCAATTGAGGCGAGTGTGTCACAGCGATTACCAAAGAGAACAGTTGGAATACAAAAATATGTTTATAGCTGGGTCCATAGCGGGCTTTGTTCAATCGTTCATAGCATGTCCCATCGAGCTAATCAAAGTGCGATTACAAACTCATCACTGTAAGTTGATTCCGGCGAAAATTAGTGACGTCCACACTAATAACTTTTTGCATACAGATTACAATGACTACATATATGGCAAACGAAGGACCCCGTTTTGGATGTTTAAAAGGATTATTAAAACAGACGGCATGTCGGGTTTATTCCGGGGGCTGTTGCCTATGATGTGTCGGTATATTTTTTTTCAACTAAGTCGCAGTAATTTTTGAATGTTTGCGCTTCATGGATATGATCTATTTGCAGTGATGTCTTTCCTTATGGTATCTACATGCTCGTCTATCGCCAGTCCACCAACTATTTAGACAGCATGGAATTTGTTCAAAGGCGACGTCGCGCACGCAGTGAAGATGATACACAAGTCGATTTCGTGGTAACCACACTGGCAGGAGCATGGGCTGGAATTCTGTCCTGGGTTTGTGTCATACCGTTCGATGTGGTAAAGACTATTATGCAGGCGGAGGAAAATCGTCAGTACCGTAGCGTACGCCATTGCTTGGTGAAAAATTTCCAGGTTTGCCTAAATCCATAAAATTGATTGGCCAATTCGGAGCAATTCAAATATTTTATTGCCTGCTCTCTTTCAGCGCTATGGTGTGCGAAGTCTGTTCAGAGGCAGCTGGATGTTAGTTGTACGGGCGATACCATTTAATGCCGCCACTTTCTTGGGATACGAATATGCTTTGGAATGGTGTCATAAGTACTTTCAAGTGCAGACTACTTCTAAGTTTTATTAAAATGTGATTTTTTATTACCGAATTGGAAAATAAATAGGCAGGAATTATATTTAAAAAAGTAACTGTTACAAGGCGTATTCAATATGAACGCAGAAATCAACAGCCTCATTCAAAGTCTGTTTAAATTTGCATAGCTTTCCCATTGATTCTGGAAAATTAGGATACAAACATTATAAATATGTTGCAGAAAACTTAACTGAATATGTAGAGATTTCTGGGTGCTTTAAATATTAATGAAAAAGCAGGTGCAGAGAGATCAACGCATTGGATATATTAGCTTTACAATGACAAAATTCTGTTCTGATCTCTCAGTTTCTTACATAGGTTGTATTTTAATGGGATTTTATAGGTATATAAATTTTTATATATATATTTGCTCAACAATGAAAAATTCTGTTGTGATCTCTCAGGTTCTTACATTGGTTGTATTTTAATGGGATTTTATTTAAATTATTATTTATTTACTTCTATTGGCGGTTACAAAACCGAAGAGGGAAGGATATTCTGATTAATGGTTTCCTATATTTTTTGATGGACTATGCTAGACCAAATTGCACTTATCTATTTTTCCACGTTTCCAGTTGAGTCACGAGTTGAAATGCTTATAAGATTATTTGCAGTAAACAAAATTCTTAAAGTTCATTTCTTATCAGGTAATTTTAAAAGTCATTGTTTTTACATTTGATAATTTGCTAAAATTGTTAATGAACCTTGACAAGAATATTTTAAAATAAATTGCTATTGCGTGTAACCGGCTTAGCCGCAGAAAATTTAATTGCAAAACTATGTTTTTTCTCAAAATTTTTTGTCCGCTTTTTATTTCAGGGAATATTGTTTTGAATGTTTAAATTAAACGGGTAAATTTATTTCGTATCTTCCCACTAAACGAAACGCCTTAATAAATTTTATTTAGGATGTAAATCCGTATTATTTATAGGGTGAAATAAACATATTATATTAACATGTATGTTCTTATATTCTACAAAATAATACCTTTTTATCCTCTTTTTCCCTTATCACAAAAATTCATCAATGCTCATTCTTATATCAAAAAATCTGGCAAGCTAACTTAAATGTGGTTACATCAATTGGACAAGTGCACCACATCGGGTGGCATGGCTACCGCGCAGTATTGCCAGCTCTACGCCTTAGAAAATCCCTAAAATTCTGAAAATTCCTTTTTTTCTATGGAAAATTCTTTTTTTTGTCTCCTTCAGTAGAAATAACCTAAAATGTTCAAATATATATCAGAATAGTTTATGTTAGGAAGGAAAACGAAAACGAATTTATTAAATAATTAAATATTTAAATATAAATCTATCCCAATTGTGGCCAACATCACAAATCGGTTCGAAATATTATTCAATTTCTGCGCTCTAATGAACGCAAAAAAAAAAATTCATGGATTTTTTAAACAAAAATTTTTTTGTATTCATATTTTTTATTTATTATTTTCTTAATAAACAAATAGCCCTTTTGGGCGACACATTAATAGATGCTTAATGTGGGTTATGTATTATTCAAGTTCAGTTTGAAATAGAATAACAACCGCACATTTTTAAATCGTTATAAAAATAATGCTTAAATATCAGGGAACTTCCTGAGAAATTTTTCAATGTAGGAAGCAAAATTGTTCATAGCCTTGATGGTCGGTTATAATTTGAATGACTTAAAATGTAGCTGTTTAAGCGCCTTTAACAGCTACTTCTAGCGTAAATGTGAATTTTTATTAGTCTTCAAAAAGAAAAAATTATCTAAGAGGTATTCTGATTTTGTGTATTTCATAATGCAAAAAGAATAATAAAGATAAAACATATTGATATAAGTGTTCAAAAAAAGTTCCAAGAAATTGTCGCGCGTAATCAGAATAATTTAATTTTATGTTTAGTTTGAACTAGAATAACTACCCTAACGCATATTTTTAAATTATTATAAAAATAATGCTTAAATACCAGGGAACTTCCTGAGAAATTTTTCAAGGCAGCAGCCAAAGTATTCCATAGCCTTGGTAATCGATTGTAATATGAACGACTTATAATGTTGCTGTTAAAGCGCTTAAAGCGTAAATGTGAATTTTTATTAGTTTTCAAAAAGAAAAAATTATCTAAGAAGTATTGATTTTGTGTATTTCATAATGCAAAAGGAATAACAGAGGCAACGTTTGTAATATAAGTGTTCAAAAGACGTTCCAAGAAATTGTCGCGCGTAATCAGAATAATTTAATTGACTCTCGATTTCCGCAAACATATCTAAGGATCCTGTGAGTAAGAACCAATTTTATTCATATTGGACACGCAAACTGCACTATTTCGTACATAATGACGAATTTAATATAAAGCAACTGTAGGCCTTATTCTTTCCATACTTCCAGGATAATGAATTATTCTTTAGAATTGCAATTAAAGCATAATTATTGGATATCAAATTTCAATTGCAATTACGATTTAATTTCAAGCATATTTATCAGGTATATTACAAAAAAGTAGTGGAATTTCATTTTCTCATATGAAATGAAGTTCCAAAACAGAAATTGTGAACAGCTGATATCGACTTGAAAATAAAATTTAGTTATTAAAACTACTATTTGTGATTTTTTTGTGCATAAAATTAAAGGATAAATAAATAATAAGGACATATAAATAAATAAAGGATAAATAAATAATGAATGCGGTGTTAGTGTCCAATGAATACGCAAGCAAAATTACAAATGCGAATTTTGCGGAATCACTCAAACCCTCTGGATATGGGCGACACTACCTAAGTACACACATGTATGTACTTAAGTACATTCAATATACTTTTAATAAAAACTATTAGGTTTTTACAAAATTATCGCATCAACAAAGATTCATTTCGTAACATTTTATATTGCATAAAATTGAGACTGCTCAAGTCATCCATTCCGGCAGAACTACAGCTTGCTGCCACATTAAGGTTTTTAGAAGAAGGAGGATTTCAACGAGGTGTCGGAAAAGACACTAATGTGGCCTTAGCACGGGGCACCACCTGCAAAATTTTAAATCGAGTGCTTTTTGTTGTAGAAAAATATATTTGTCCTAGGCAGATTGAATTGAAAATGACAGTTGATGAACAAAATTTGTCTAAGCGCCACTTCGTGCAAAAATTTGGTATTCCCGGTGTAGTAGGATGCACTGATGGAACTCACGTGGAAATTACTAAGCCGCAAAAAGATTCTACAGTTCTTCCAATTTGACATGGTCCCCTTTTTCCAAGTCTGGATTGTTTTGCATAAAACGTGGCATTATTGCATCCTGCGTTGTATTCTTGTGTTTTCCTCTTCAAACAAGGAAAATTTTTATTCAACCAAAGGAATCTGACCACTTTTATTTATTACACTAACATGTTTATTTGCAAAAATTTTTGTTTCACAATAAAATTTCAAAGTATTTTTAAACCACTTCTTTTTGCGTAAAAGTAGTTTCTAGAACAATGCAATTCACTACGATTTGATGTTCGAAAACAAAACAGAAATGAAAAGTAAAAAGTAAAATTCAGAACACCCAAGTGTCAAATTGAAGTGATTTCAAACTACTTTTACTTCAAAGTAGAATCTGGAAAATACCCGTATAAGTTCCATTGAGCTTGCGAACATTGCAAAAGCTTAGAGATTTTATTTCCAAATAACTTTGAACATGTTTTAGAACCGTCTGCTAAATTTAGAATTACAACCATGATACTTACTTTAGCAATAGCTTTCTGAATAATTTGATAACTTTGGCCGCTATTCATAAAAAAGTTGCATGAAATATTACTTCTTAGGTGGCAACTGGAATAGACATACTTATCTACTATACACCGCCCGTAGAAAATAATACCAAGCGTTTCGATCTTTTACGCTTTTCCTCCAATTCGTCACAACAAGTTTCGATAGTATTTCAAAAGCCTGGTCTTTCGCGTGTTGAAATCTTTCGGTGCCGGAGTATTTGGGTCTACCCGCACTATATGACCCAAACAACGCAATCGCTGTATATTAATGCGCTTGACCACGTCGCACAGTGTCATGTTTTCATATAAACGGTGGCCAAAAATAGAAGGAGTTTTCAGAAAAGAATGAAAATTACTACACATTGCTTTTATAAGTAGGAAAGAAAAAAAACCAAGTTTAGAGAAAACCGGTTCAAGGACACGCCCACCTCCCATATATCCTGTAATGAAGAAACCTTATTTTTTCCAAAGTTGTTTCTGGAATTGAACAAAACTTGTCTCGATTGGTCTCTGATATATTCCGGATAACTTTGATAAATTTTATGAAATTATCTCAAAGGACACGCCCACCACCCTTATATCCTTGATACGAAAAAGATGCAATTTGTCCACGAAAATTGTCAATACCTCTTTCACATTTTTTTAACTTTTTCAATAAGTTTCCTATTTTTATCTGTTCCGATCCGATAAGATTGAAATTTTGCATGTAAATATATTTAGTTATATTGTAGCATATTGCCAGTTTTAAAAAAAATCGTAAAAGCCCCCCTCCCATACAAATAACATAAATTAAAAAATTATTTTAATTTGTAAATTGTGATCATATAAGAGCAAAATTTTACAAAGATTATTAATTCAGTGAAAAGAAATTTAAAAACATGAATTTTATTTATTTAACATAACATATTCAATATACATACATACATAAAATATTTATAGTAGGTATTAGAGGCAATCAAAATATATTAACAACTATCCAAGATGAATGTCTATCATTTTCCCAAACTATTTGGTCATCTGCCCAATCCAACAAGCGTAAAGGAACGAAGGAAGTTACAAACATAAATTCATCACTAGCTTCCCCATCTTGAAATGTTTGTTTGTATACGCTATGCCCACTACTGCCATCAAATCTCCACTTGCATTCCAGGACTACATCATTGTTGGCATCAATATCATTAAAATCTAAAATGCTTCTTACGGTTTTATCCAAAATCTTCTGTAAGGGTACCTCTGCAGAAGATTCTGTTAATTGAATGTCATCAGGCAAAATCTTTTTTTTAGCATCTGCAATCATATAGTATGATGGAAAGCAATCTTTGTGAATAGAATTTACTACTTTCCTCATCGTATTGTACTGCCTCTTAGATAAATCCATATCAATGTATAATGCTAGAGCACTTTCAACAGAAATTTTTTCATTAGTATTTGAACCTGTTAACCTTTCTGCGGCTTTTTTAAGAGCTTCAGATGAAGTAGAAGCGACAAGTTCCTCCACTCGCCTCCTTTTTGTTCGCATTGAACCCTCCTCATAAGAAACATTCGGTCGGCCTTTACGACTTGTACTTGCTTCCTAATATAGTATAAAATAATTAAGTTTTCTTGCAATACCAAAACTTTACACGGATACTTACATTACAAATGATTTCACAAAATAGTTCGCTATCTAGCCAGTCACTCAACTCAGTTTCAAATATGTCTCTAATGCGATGATATTTAGACCAATTGTTAGAGAATTTTAATAGAGTAAGCTTTATTTTCTGTTGTTCACTTTCTAATAATACTCGTTTAAAATGCTTTTCGACAAAATCTTTAACATGATGCATAACATCGCATGGTCTGTTTTGCTTTATCTTAAGCCACAATTGAAAAATAGTGCGAATCCGCAATGAGGTTGACACTGAAAAACAATCATAAAAGAAATTCGTGCAAAATCGAGCAGCGGAATTTTAAATATATTAAAATACATACTTGTAGCTACAAAATACCAAAAATTTTTAAAAGTGTTATCTCTACTTTCTTTTAAATTCTCTACGAAAGTTCGCTGTTGCTGAAAAATCTTGACAATGTCTCACTACTATCTTTTTCTAACGGGATCTGACATATGATCAATATTTGTACACAAAAACAGTGTTGTAATTATAACTAAAGGCACCACTTACACCCTGTTATACATTTTGGTAGCCGTTACATTCAAATAATTAAATTTTTAGTATTATAAATGAACCCTAAATTTGGAGCTTTTCCATAAATTTCGTATGCTGTACACAAACCTTAACTTTGAACCACTGTAACTTTAAAATTTAGAAAAAGTTTTAAAAGATATTTTAGGTATGATCTAACCAGAGTGTTACAAAAAAAATTAAAAAAAAAACGTTCGAATTGTAACATCGACGTTAACCATTTTTGGCCACCCTCGCGACACAGTGCGTCGCTGTCGGCATATAGCTTGACCACGTCGATGTTCATGCGACGCCAATACTCTCCGTTAACGATGTTGTATCCATACTTTTTCCGGAGTATTTTCGTAAACTGCTGAAAACTGATTCATCTGCTTGTGTAATAACACAGGATTCTCCACCATATAACAGGACAGGTAGAACCAACGTCTGGTACAGTCGGATTTTGGTTGTCGATAGAGGGCTTTATCATTGAATCGCTTCCTTAGCCCACAGTAATATCTGTTAGCAAGCAATACTCTTCCCTTTACCTTCATGCTGACATCATTCGTTTTGTTTACAGCGGAACTGAGGTAGATGAATTCTTCCACCACCTCAAAATTATAGTTGTCAACGTTCACATAGCGTCCCATACGAGTTAACTCTTTGTTCGTTGAAACCAGAAACTTTGTTTTGTCCTCTTTTATTACCAGACCCATTTCGCTGCTTCCTTCTCACTGTTCATTAAGGCTGCAGTAACATCTCGCAGTTTTCCGCCAATAATGTTTATGTCATCTTCATATGCGAGTATCATATGGCTTTTATTAAAGATGGTACCAGTCGTGTTAACTGCAGCTTTCCACCTTTACTAGTAATAAAAAGCGAAATATAATGAAAGAGGCAAGAATGGAAAAAAATTCCTTGAAACAGCGTCCTTATCTTTATCTCTTTTTAGTCTGAAAAGGATGTGTCCCTTGGGCTGGCAACATTGCTGCCACGACAATTTTTTTCAAGCATATACATCAAGAGCAATAATACGGTTATGTACTCGTACATATGCGAGTAGATGCCCTTAGTGACTTAAATTTAAAATTTATTCAACACTATCACGGTTTTAATTTATTCAATACACTACCGAGCTACAGTTTCACTCCTGGTCACATTAATTTCTCTCCTGGAAATGTCTTGCACACCGTCCGCTTTCACATTTTTTGTATTGCTTGCGCACCATTGACCAGCACAAAGGGAGATTGCCATAAGTATAAATATATTCATGTATTTGCAACAACAAATATCCTGTTGGGTTTCCTTAGAATGAATAGTGGTAGTAGGTGAATTCGATGACCTCAAATGGAATTCAGTTTGGACAATTTATCTGTAGAATTTATTGACTTTGATTTTCGATTTCGATTCAAATTTGAGAATTTCTTGTTCAAAATTTCTTTCTCTTGCTCTTGATAGAATTTAGGAGAGAAGGCTCGTAAGTAGCAATTTAAACGGTTAAAAATACAACCACCAGAAAAACGTTTAAAGTATCAAGTATTTGTTTGACTAAATGTGTTTCATTGTCTTTTAATTAGGCTGAGTGATGCCCGTCTAATTGGCTGGTAGACACGATAAGTGCCGTAAATCGTTAACAAACTTCCACAATTATGGTCCAGCCTAATGTTTTGCCAGCCCTATGCCGGGGATTGTAAATGGATTATAACGATCCACCCCTTTTAGTAATTCCGACAGTACGAGGTGTGTTAAAAAAATAAGGTGAATTTCCTGCGTACACTCGACTTTCGATTATTCCTTTTTTTGTTGGTATACTCGTGTCGAAGATATGTTGACAGTTTTATCCATATAGCATGTTTAGTTTGTTTGTGAGAGTCATAAATAAAACAAGTAAAGGGTGTCCCAACAAGAACGCAAGACTTAAATTTGGCGCCATTCGAAGTGTCATTGTTTGATATTTGAAAAATTGTTATTGTTTGCTAGTAGAAGGTATGAGGTTAGTAAAAATGGAACGCTACACGAATGAACAACGCATTCTCATTGTGAAATTGTTTTACCAAAATGGTGAAAGTTTTGCGGCTGCAGTTCGCAAATTGCGATCAATTTGGGGTCACAATAATGCTCCAAAAGAGTCAACTGTAAAGAGATTAATGGATAAATTTGTCAAAACTGGGTCTGTTAGTGATGTAAGGACAACAACGCGCCTTCGACCAGGTCGATCGACCGAAAATGTCGCTCAAACTCCAACTACCTCAATTCGATACCAAGCTCAGCAAATTGTTGTCTCCAAATCCTCTATGCAGCGAATTTTGACGAAAGATTTGCATCTTCATGCAAACAAAGTTCAATTGACGCAGGAACTGAAGCTAGCTGACCATGGACAGTGAAGGGAGTTCGTTAATTGGGTATTGGAGAGATAACATGAAAATGCTGATTTTGCCGATAAAATCATCTTCAGTGACGAGGCCCATTTCCATCTTGATGGTTCCGTCAATAGGCAGAATTGTCGCATTTGGGGTGAGGAAAATCCTCGAGTGATTCACGGAAAGCAAATGCATCCTCAACGTGTCACTGTGTGGTGTGGATTTTGAGCTAGAGGATTCATTGAACGTTTTTTTTTATGAAAATGAGGTATGTCAAGCGCAAACAGTCATTGGTGTTCGGTATCGTAAAATGATAACCAATTTTTTCGTGCCTAGAATTGAAGAAATGAATGTGGAGGGCATGTGGTTTCAACAAGACGGCGCAACAGGTCATACATCCAGAGAAACAATTTAATTGCTGCATCAGTCATTTAAATCTTGCGTTCTTGGTTGGACACCTTTTATTTTGCGTGTTCGGCGATTTTCTGCTATCGAAAAAATGGATCAAAGAAGTTGCATCAAATTTTGTGCAAAAAATTGAATTAGGTGCTCAAAAACACTTGAAATGTTGACAGTGGCATACGGTGAGAGTACTCTGACTCAAAAAAAAAAAAAAAAAATGTTTACAAGTGGTGCAAGCTTTTTCCAGAAGGTCGAGAAAATGTGAATGACGACGCTCGCTCTGTACGCTCCAGTACATCAACAACCGATGAAAATGTTGAGAAAGTGAAGAAAATTGTTATGGGGAATCGTCGAATCACAATTAGAGAAGTTGCTGAGAATGTCGGCGTATCGGTAAGCTCATGCCATGCAATCTTTTCGGAAAATTTTGAGTATGAAGCGTGTGGCAGCGAAGTTCGTTCCAAAATTGTTGAATTTTGACCAAAAACATCGTCGACTGAGCATCGTTCAGGAATTGTTGAATGACGTCAACGATGATCCAGATTTGCTTAAAAGGGTCATAACTGGTGACGAATCATGGGTACGAGTATATAGTTATGACATCGAAACGAAAGCCCAATCGTTCCAATGGAAGAGTCCAGGAGAGCCAAAACCAAAAAAAGCACGCCAAGTTCGATCAAATATCAAAGTTTTGCTCACTGTTTTATTTGATTACCATGGCGTAGTGCATCAGAAGTTCTTACCACAAGGTCATTTGGTAAATAAGAAGTATTACTTTGAAGTTATGCGTCATTTGGGTGAAACAATAAGGGAAAAACGCCCGGAATTGTGGGAAAAAAATGTATGGCTTTTGCATCATGATAATGCACCTGCTCACACATCTTTGCTTGTGAGGGATTATTTGGCCAAAAACAACACCATTATCATGCCTCGGCCACCGTATTCACCAAATTAGGCGCCCTGCGACTTTTTCCTGCTCCCAAGATTGAAGAGACCAATGACAGAACGGCGTTTTGTGACGATTGAGGAGATAAAAACCAAATCGCTGAGAGAGCTCAAGGACATACCAAAAAGTCCATATCAGAACTGCTTTGAGGATTGGAAAAAAACGCTGGCACAAGTGTATTATATCTGAAGAGGACTACTTTGAAGGAGATAAAGTAGAAATTGATGAATAAATAAATATTTTTTGAGAAAGATTAAAATTCCCTCTTTTTTTAACACACCTCGTAATTGGGCCATTTTCAGAAATTGTTTTTTTTCTCCGTTTCTTCTAAATTGTTGACCTGAATTTTTTCGAGATTGTATTGTCACATAATGTTCAGTAAAATTTTAATTTACGACCGATCAAGCATACCTTTTCTGGTACCTCCTACACAACTGATCGATTCAAGCCACATATTATTAACTTTATATCTTTGAAGCAGTTGTACAGCTTTCAAGCAACTTTTGCACATATCATGCGTTTCATAAATTTGGTTCTGAAAGTGAAAATGGCCCCATCTGATACCTCCCATACAAATGACCGATTAATCGAAAATTTTTTGTTCTGTCACATTAGATATATGTTGTTTGCTAAAGTAAGGTTCAGACATGGAAATTTGTCAACATTACCACATTTCTTCTGATACCTCCATTACAAACTGGTCGATTTTTCGAAATTCTTTCTTTAATTAATAGAATGCAACAACTTAGTTTTTGGCCTTTGCATTGATTTCTAACAGCTGGTAAAAATTGAGAAAAGCGATCATGTAACCACGTCCCATTTGGAACCTTTCATACGAATGACCACACATTATAGCTTCATATCTTTCAAAAATGCTGCCAAATTTGGCATACAACATGCGCCCGTTAAACATAATTCTGAGAATGGAAATGACCGGGATTGCCACACATCTTCTAGTGCCTCCCATACAACTTTTCCAACTAACCGAAATTTACACCTTTAATGTTCACCTCCTAGTGTTCTGAATTTCGAAAAATTCTTCCTCAACGTGTCACTATGATGTTAAAGAAATGTGAGTTACAGTTTTAAATAGTTTGTCTTTAGCTGTTTTTTTTAGGCGATGGTACTATTTTTGTCGAATTTCATCCCTATTTGCATCCTAAATGTATGAATCTTGAGGAATCCTTTCTTATAAATAATTGTATGGTTTTGGTTTGAGCATGTAATACTAGGAATTTCGAAAAAATTTTGAGCTCCCATGACCAAGGAACAAATTCACTAATAAAATTATCGATTGAAATTTTGAACACACAGGGTAATTCAATTTATATTCGAAGATTACTTTATTTACTGTCGAAGTATTTTCCTAGCCGATGCCAAATCTTGCATCATAATCATTATATTGTTTCGAATGGATTAGGTGATCGAAAAAGTGATTCTTATAGGTATCTCTGGTTATGTAACATGACTGTTTAATAAAGGTTTTGCAATTTTTTTAAGGGTTTTTTCTTTTACTTGCAAAATATTCTTTAAAAATGTAAAAAGTCTCATTTGAAATCTGACGTAGGGTTGACTAAAATTAGATTTTAAATAAAGTACCAGTGGCCTGCAATATTACCGTGATCAAAATTTTTAATTACAAATTATCATATTTCAAGAATGGGAGAACCTCAAATTAAACCAAATTAAAAACTTCAAATTTGGTTTAATTTGAGGTTTTTCTTCCTCAAGAAGCTATGAATATTTTCTAAATAGCTATTTCACTGACATAATTCACTCTAAAGGTATTTGAAAAGGGGTGCAATGGTTTTTTGGTGCACATTGAAAGACGCCCTGTCTTCATGGAAAATACGTAATTATTATACCTATACATATTTATTTACCAATTTCACGCTGCTGTAGCAACCAAACGGCTAATGAGAGCGCGCTCATTTTCTGACAAGCATCAGTCGTTTATGTTGTTTACAGGCTGGCGAAAGCATACTACAAGTAAAAAAAATATTGTTAAAGAGCTACGAGGTTTATGTGTGAACAAAATGTTTGTGTGTCGGACCATTATGCGTTGCAGTGGCACTGGTGGCATCAAAAACGCCATGAACCTGGACATCCAAAGCAGCAAAACATTGCCGGAAATGTTGCAAAAGGTGATGGCCAAAATTTAACATAATCCACGACAAAGCGCAGTTCAATTGTAGTAAAAAATTCTATGTGTCTGCTCATAGCATGGGCCGCATATTACTTAATGAATTACGATTAAAGTTCTACAAAATACAAAATGTGCAAAATTTAACATCTGCAGATAAGTCTGTAGGTCTAGCAATGATCAAGGTATTAAAAGTGTTGCGCTTTGGTGGCAAATTTGAAAATGTTGTCTTTTCTGATGTAAAAATGCTTACCGTTCAGCAATATGTAAACAAATAAAACCATCGTGTACAATTAGAGTTCAAATCAAGCGCCTGCATCAGTGATGGTTTGGGCCGCAGTAATCATCACTCGTTTTCATTGAACTGGGCGTAAAGATACGTCAACAAATCTATCATGAAAAGATTTCAAACTACACTTTGTTACCTTGGGCACACAGGGCGACCAATACCGTGAAGTATGGTGTATAAATCACAATTTAGTAGTAGCTTTGCTTTTACTTTACTACGCCGCTCCAACCGATGAGTTTGGCCGGTAGCGTGGGGACCTGGAGGCCCCGGGACTGAGTTCCCGCCTGATCATTTAGTGTAGGACCCCTAGCGGGAGCATCACGAGGGTTGTGGTTGATACCAAAATTGCTGGTAGAGACTTTGTGCTCGAATGTGGAGTTGCATTGCAACCGGGTGCTACAGACCCATAGAGCAGCAGAGGTGGTAAGATAGGCCTCACCTCCGCCAATGGAGATTATGTTCCATACTAACATACCTATAATCAATTTGGTATCTCCTGGCTGCGAAGAAAGGGTTGACAACTGCGGTAGTAATACAAATTGTCAGTCCCATTTCTTAGAGAGTCCAAGTTTTACTTGGCTATCCCAAGGGAGTGTTGACAATCGCATAGTAATATGTCCAGTGTGTCGCACACTGTGGGTAAAGCCTTCACGGCGAGAGTCACGTAAAACTCTTGTGGATTTCTGTTACCTTGGGCGCGTAAAAATTCGGTACATACTTCTGGATGTTTCCTTTAAAGTCCGTGAAATCCAACGTCTTTTTACAAGAAAAAGTTCCCAGCTTCATTTCTTCACAACAATGGTCAGCATATTCCCTGGATCCAATGAATTTTTCCAAATGAACCATTTTAGAGACGAAAGTATCAACTAAAATATATGAGATGGTCAATGACTTACAGATTGCTCTTGGCCGAGAATGGCACAAAATAAAGGGTGATTTTTTAATCGCAGTTTTTTTTTTAATCAAATAAAACACTCAAATTTGCATTATATAGTAAAATTTTTTATTGGAATCGATAAATTGGTAATTGCCATTTAATTTTTAAAGATAATTTCATGTAAATGTTGTCCGCGGCTACGTCTTAAAATGTCAATTCGGAATGTCCAATTTTTCGTAACTTTTTCGAGCATTTCGGCCTGTATTCCACGAATAACGCGTGTTATGTTATCCTGTAAGGCTTCAATAGTGTTCGACTTGTCCACATAGACTAACGACTTGACATAACCCCACAAGAAATGATCAAGAGGCGATAAATCGTAAGATCTTGGGAGCCAACTCACAGGGCCAAATCGAAAGATACGCTTTTCAACAAATTTATCCCCCAAAATATCCATTGTTTTACAAGCAGTGTGGCATGTTGCACCGTCCTGATAAAACCACATATCAATCAAGTTCAATTCAGCCAATTGGGGCAAAAAAAATCGCGTATCATGGCTCGATATCGTTCACCGTTGACGGTAACGTTTCTTCCACGGTTGTCTTTGATGAAAAATGAACCGATGATGCCACCCGCCCATAAACCACACCAGTCTGTCGTTTTTTCGGGATGCATCGGTAATTCATGTATGGCATGTTGCTGTTCATCACTCCAGATGCGATAGTTTTGCTTGTTTACGTATCCGTTTAGCAAGAAATGACCCTCATCGCTGGACACAATTTTTCGATAAAACAGCGGATTTTCATTGAGCTTTTGTAAGGCCCATTCATCAAAAATTAGACGTTGTAGTAGGTCATTCGGCATTCCATGATGAAATGGCAGAGTATACTGTACACTTTTCTCTTTGACTGATGACGTTTGGACTCCATTACCAACCAGTGCTACCAGCGCTGAAAAACTTAAATCTTAAAAAATCAACCTGTGTAAAGATTAAAGATTGCTCTTCGCCAAAAATGGCACAAAATACCATCAGGCTACATTCGTGCAGTGTGTAAAGCCCACCCGGGTAGACTTGATGCTATTATCCGCCCTGAAGATGGCTACGTTGAACAATAACATATTTTTCTTAAAATTTGATAAGTTTTTATGATATATTGGAGTATTTAAATAAAAAAACAAAAATCAAAATTGACAAAAATTCAGTATTTTTAATAGGTAACATTGAGATCGCCGACCTCCTGTATTTGTACATGAATTGTTAAATTTTTAAAAAATTTTCAATAACCAGCGTTACAATTTAGGCCATCGCGTTAAAATGTACGAGTATATGAATTGGGTTGAATTCTTTTTACATCTAGCAATTGTCAGCCTATTTTGCTTTCAGTTAATAATTTGTGATTAGAAAAATACTGATTATTTTCCCAGAGGCGGGATTAGTCATTGAGACATTTTCATTTAAATTTAAGTCGAAGAAAGTCTTAGCTTGGACAGCCGTTAGTAAGGATTTCTGAAAAAGAAGATAATGGAGTAGTGCCTTGTATAAGATAGGTAATAATGTAAAAATATTGGTCTCCTTATTTGGACACCTTTAAATCCACTAAGAATTTGTCGAATAGCAGAATGTTACGTATTAAAGTTACTTAGGAGGCGATGACAAAATTAGTATACCCTCATCAAATAGTCCAGAGAATTAAAATAATTGCGAGATTGGGCACCTTTAATATAGCACAGTTCTAAAATAGATTTTCTAGTGAACAATATTGTGATTCATTATTACACTATTATACTTATACTATTATACCTTGTAGCCTTACTCAAATACTTACGTCTCCCAATACCTACCTTTGCCCCATGTCCGCAATGTGTTACCAGCACGACTTATATTCCATATTTATGCGAACGAACATTAAGCCATCAATCAAACTGTCCAGTGTCGTTTTTATTCATAGTACAATAGTGCGACCTAATTAACGTCACAAATGATAATTCAATAATCCGTGCTGTGTATACTCGATGACGGTTAGGTTTCGTGTCTTGTCATCCCCCGTGGAAATAGTAAATAAGTTCACGTGGCCATGCCTTGGTCCTATTTGCGTCCGTGCTCAAGGGGACGTTGTTTATGACACCTTTGTTGGGGCTTACCTTTTTGCCTTCCTGAATGAACGGAAAATTCAAAGTCAACATGCGTGTATTCCTTTATATTCTCCCCAAACACGTTTTGCGTATTGACTGGGAACCATCCCCAGGGTTCGATTGCGGTGCACAAAGAGTATTATGACTCCATGTCTGTGTATGTGTTCAATAGACAGTAAATATAATTCGCAGAAAATGAAAAGTTCTGCCACTGATTGAACTGCACACAAAATTTGATTTTCAACGTAAATGTGAATGATGGTTTTCATTTGAAATCAAAGGATTTTTCATCACCAATGTGGTCCTGACAATTGAAATTGATGTTCACATTCAAATTCCTTGAACATAAATTAGCATCATGGTGGCGCAGATGGTTTTTAATTAATAAAGTTCAAAGTGTTGAATTATGATGGATATTCATTTATGCTAAATTGATTATGTTGGGCACAAATCCGGATAAATATGTACAGATTGTTGAAAGTATACAACGTTGTGTGAAGTAGATTAGGTGGGTATCATTAACGCAATGAGTAAGAGGCTTTAAACCCAAAAAGTTTACAAATGCGTTTTATAAGAATGAGGCAAAGGGAGATATAATTGATGATTTTTCGTGACATGACTTTACTCAAATGGTTCTGTGTGAGTTAGGAGGGTATAATATTTGGTAACCCAAAGGATTTTGCAATAGAAACGGATGTTAAATTGAATAAAACCAGTTGCGTATGAAGAAAATTCAACAGGAAAATTGTTGAATTAGGCAATATACATATGTACGAAATAAGACATCTTTCCAATGGCTGGGTCGAATTCGAAGGATCCATAGATTCAACATAGATTACACTAAATTTACGCAGTGGTACGGATTATGTTGACTCTGAGCGCACCGGTTGTTTGTGGCTTATTGGTGTAGCTATGCAACGAAAGGGAATAACGCTAGAAAAACGCTAACGGGATTAAATCGCATAACCTCAAACCTGCACCTGTGTCCACTTTCAACTGCTCCAAAACCTACTCAGCAAACACATTTTCTTCTAATTCCAAGCGCTTCGATCTTCTGCGCTTCTCCTCCAATTTGTCACACCAAGCTGCGACAGTATTTCAAGAGCCTGGTCCTTCCCACAGAGTTTTGGCCGCCATCTTCTGCGCCGTCCATCGAGTTCATTGTCGCAAACTTTCAGTGCTGGAGCATTTGGGTCCATCTGCACAACATGACCCAGCCAATGCAAATGCGCTTGATCACGTCGATGTCGGCATATAGCTCATACATCTCATTGTTCATACGACGCCGATGCTCTCCGTTAAGGTTGAAAGGGTCTCTATATTTTCCGAAGTATTTTCCTCTCGAAAACTGCCGGTACTGATACATCCGTTTGTGTTATAACCCAGGATTCTGCGCTATATAACAAGACAGATAGAACCAGCGTCTGCTACAGTCGGATTTTTGTTTGTCGAGAAAGGGCTTGAATCATTGAATCGCTTGCTTAGCCCACAGTAACATCTGTTAGCAAGCAATGCTCTGCTCTTTATCTCTCACAGCAAATCTCTCTTTATCAGCTAACACATAGTGTTGTCTATAATCGCTTTCCTGTGCTGCACTGGGACATTTGGTTTTTTTCCGAATGTAAAACCGAGTCTCGACACAAAATTCGCCAAGTTGAAGGCCACGTTCTCGAGCGGGTCATGGAATTGATTATCACGAGTTTGTCTGCATAATCTCACGGATAGTAGGAATGTTTTCGATATACGAGACCGGTCCCAAAAGTAGTCGACCTAACACAGAAGACACAAAAAGATTAGAAAACATTTTCTTTATTTTTCAACATAATCTCCTTTTACCTCGATACACTTTCACTTTTCCAGTGACATTCCGTAGCTTCTATATTCTGTTTATAGTAAGAACTGTCAAGCACCTTAAAATAGAAATCAACTGCAGACTCCAACTCTTCATTGTTTGCAAATCTTTTACCGCCGAGCCATTTTTTAAATTTTACAAATAGAAAATAGTTCGAAGGAGCAAAGTCTGGCGAATAATGTATGAACCAATTCGAACTTTAGTTCATTCATTTCATTCATCGCAATAGTAGATGTGTGAACTGTCTTGATGAAACAGCACTTTCTTTTTCGCAAATGCAATATTTTTCCCATATTTCATCACCTAAATGCTGCAATAAATTAGCATAATATTTAACGTTGATGGTTTCTCCTTTCTGTAGATAATCAATAATCCCATACGCATCCCAAAAAAACATGAAAAGCGTCTTTCACGACACTTTTCTATATGAATAAGTATTTTTCATGACACTTTTCTATTCGAAATATGCCTTTCATTACACTTCTCTATGTCTTTCAGAACACTTTTCTATATTATGACATTCTTCCCCACGATGTCTTTCTTTTGTTTACATAAGTGTTTTATAATAGGGTTATCAATTTTTCGGTTTCAAAAGTAAAGTTAAATAAAACACACATAAAGCTATGATTTCCATGAAACTTTTATTTCATTATAATGATTGGGCCTTGCCATTATGTACGCAATATAATACAATGCTATTTAAATCACCACCTCTGGATTAGTTGCAGCAGTGGATTCTTTTGAGGTAGTTCTCCATTACTTTGTTGCACTTTATGGGCGGTGTCTCGTCGATAACTTGCCGAATGTTGATTTCCAAATGTTCCAACGTTTGGGGATTATCTGCGTAAATACGGTCTTTGATATAGTCCCACAAAAAAAAGTTTAACGGTGTTCAATCGCTTGATCTTGGTGGTCAATTGACGGCACCAAAATGTGAAATTATGCTTTCTCTGAATTAAAACTCAGATTATCCACCACATTTTCACTAACAGAAGCGATATCTTCGGCAGTGCGAACATAGCGATGATGTACAAACCTGACCACATCTGTAACGCTTCCAGTCGCTTCAATTTTTATTATAATCTTGTCAATTCCTTGCACAGTAGGTCGATTATACCGACCATAATCACCCTGTAATACAGGAAAAGAGCCCACATTTGAATCACGATTTGTAGTAAGATTTAATTATTTTTACGCGTTGTTTGGTTATTAAATGATTCATATTCGTAAATGACAAAGCTTTCTCTAAACAAATAACACTTCAGATGATAGGTATTTAACAGCTGACAGCATTGCCAGACCAGCGGTTTTGAACTACTACTAAATGGATACTCTTATATGCCTTACACATTCATAAAAATGTTTCTTAGAAGACTCCTTTTGTGTGGACAGTTCTTTTCATTGCCGAAATTGTTTCCTAAGATTATTGTCTAGGCAGAAATGCTTTTACAGGCATTTTGGATATATTTTTTAGTACACAAAGGAGCTCTTGTGCAAAGAATGCCCTGTAACTGAATTGGAATGATGTCCTAGTGTTCCTAAATATGAAAATACATTTTATTTATTCGTTTAGTAAGTACAAGCTTTAAACAATTCCTTTAACAATTCTAATATGTAACAAAAAACATCAATGTATATTCAAAACGGAAAGAGATTGGCTATTAATTACCACTAAATAGTTGTTTTACATCAACTATTACTTTTCCACTGACGCGGAAAATAGCCAACATGTACACACTGCCTATACAAAGCTTCGAGGTAGTCCGGAATAGCCTTTCAGATGCTTTTACACATCTCTCCGGTTATTCCGACCATACCAGGTGACTTACGAGATCTGACAAGCGTCATGCTTTCCACGATCTCTGCTCTTTCCAATTCTGGCGCACTGGGTAACACTGGGTATTGGGTACCACCTCCAAAGGAGGCGGGGCCAGAGCATCAGACCTAGGAAAGAACTCCCGCAACAAAGCCTGAACGCAGTCCGCCCAGGAAGTCAGGATGGTATCCCCATCCTTTATTCCTGAGACTTCCACGTTCTTCCCCTTTCCCCTACAGATGCGGTAGAGATGTCCCCAGGGATCATCTCTATGCCGAGTAGCGAACTCGCGCCACTCTGACTCCTTAACGTCTATAAGCATTTGCTTATATTCGTTAAGTCCGGCTCTATACGATGACCTGAGGTGGTCCAAGTCGGCGGCCTCTCTTTAGTGCCAATGGGAGGAATATGTTTAACTGCCTTATATTTGTTCTAGCCGTATATATTGCCTTCTCGGCTTCGAGTATTGTAAATGGACCACATTGACCGTCTTCTGCTGATATCTTCTTTACAAATGGGCGGAGTTTTCAAAATGAAATATTTCCTCTGAAATTTCTTCAGCACACCAAGCAGCAGTAGCTTAATTTTTTTACAATGATTTTTATAAACTATTTTTATTGTACGATAGATAAAAATTTCACCAAGAGGTTATGAAAAATTAATTGTACTCCATACGAGCTTTCTCAATTAAACATTGAACTTGTGCTTGTTATTGGAAAGTTTAACAATATTTCTATATACGAGGTGTGATCAAAAAATAACTGTTATTTACAATTTTTTCAAATAGTATTTGTTTATTCATCAATAACTATCTTGTCCCCTTCAAACTAATCCCCGTCAGATATAATACACTTATGCCAGCGTTTTTTTCCAATCCTCGAGACGCTTCTGAAACGCGCTTTTTGGTATCGCCAACAGCTCCTGTTTCGATTTTTGTTTTATCTCTTCAATCGTAGTAAAATGCTTTCCTTTCATCGATGTCTTCAGTTTTGGGAAGAGGGAAAAGTCAGCGGGGGCCAAGTCCGGTGAATACGGTAGTTGAGGCATGATTACGGCTTTTGTTTTTGACTAAAAACTCACGCACAAGCATCGATGTGTGAGCTGGTGCGTTATCATGATGCAATTGGTGATTTAAACAATTCTGTGCGTTTTTGACGAATCGCTTCGCGCAAACGGCGCACAACTTCAAGGTAGTATTCCTGATTGACCGTACGACCTTGTGGCAAGAATTCATGATGCACCACGTCATTGCAATCGAAGAAAACAGTGAGCAAAACCTTCACATTTGACCGAACTTGACCTGTTTTTTTCGGTCTTTGCTTTTCTGGACGCTTCTATTGGGATGATTGGGCTTTGGTTTCAATGTCATAGCCATACACCCATGATTCGTCACCAGTTATGACCTTTTAGAAGAAATCTGGATCGCCATTGACGACGTTCAACAGCTCCTGAGCGATGTCCATGCAACGTTGTTTTTGCTCAAAATTTAGCAATTTTTGAACAATCTTCGCTACCGCACGTTTCGTGCCTAAAACATCCGTAAGAAATTGCTTGGCATGAGCCGAACGATATGTTAACATTTTCTTCACTGCTTCAATGTTTTCATCGGTTGTTGAGGTCCTCGAGTGACCAGGACGATCATCGTCATTGACATCTTCTTGGCCTTCCTTAAACCGGTTAAACCACAATTGAACTTGTGCTCTGCTCATAGTAGACTTACCAAACGCCACAGTCAACATTTCAAATGTCATTGCACATTTAATTTCATTTTGTACACAAAACTTAATACAGTTTTTGATCTATTTTTTCGAATAGTAAAAAATCGAAGAGCACCCCAAAACACGACTAACCTTTTTATCTGTCAAAAACAAACTGACAATCACAAATGGCTGATATTGTCAACATATATAACAGACATGTGTACAAACATAACAGAAAAAAATGCGTAAAACGAAAATCGAACTTACGTAACTCACTAAATTTGAAAATAACGGTTATTTTTTTATCACACCTCCTATATTTATACTTATGCTGATTTAACATGCCGCCAAATTCCTATTTGGGATAGAAAAGATAGTAGAGTGATCCCTACACCTTAATATTCGGAAAAATAAATAAATAAATAATATCAGTTTACAACACTGGCCTCTGGTCAATGTGCCTAAATTGAAGATCTCTGAGGCAAATATGTGAGAAGACGACATTCTCCGTCATACACATGAGTGAATATTTTTTGTTTATTGAATTATATTCGTAACAATAAGTTTTATGTTTATTTTTTTCAAGTCATATCATTAAAAAGGACACACACATCAGAGCACTCTAATATATCTAAAATTTTGAGTCCTCTCTTCTCAGTTATTTTCTATAAGATTCAATAAATTAGAAATGTTATTTAGCAATTACGAAAAAAAATGTGTCAGATATGTACATATGTATATACAGAGTATAGTACTTATAACGAAAACTTTACTCAAGGCGTGGTACATATTGCAGACGGAAAATATGCTACACTCACCTATGTCAAACATTCGAAATGCAAATTTAGTTGGTGTAGCAACTTGACATGTTTTTATATCGTAATTGTGGCCATGCGAGCTGTACAAATGAATTATGTGCCCAGGAGAAAAACGATTTCCCTAACAATTTATCATTAGAAGTTATTTTATTAAGACAAATAAATTGTCATCAAGAACAAAAACCAAACGGTTTAGGGTCTTCGTATGGACACTGAGAAAGCAATCAGCCTGTGCCTAACTATAAAAATATAAAGTACGAGGGCTCTCCAAAAACTAGCCGACCTGACGTATATATGGTGCGAGTAGTTCTGAAAAATTCTTTTGGTGAAAAGTGGAAACCTTATAAAACATACAATGTAAGTTTCAAGGCGCCATGGCGACATGACGCGCCATGTTGTTCAATGTTCTTATTTATGCCATCAAAAGTGAACGGTCTTAGTGAATTTCTAAATATGGTGCAAATTGATGACCGTTATGTAATTCAATATTTCCATCTGAAAGGCCTCAGTACAACCAATATTAAATCCGAGCTAAATTTTCTCTGGGGGGGTCTGCTCATTCGTTTACGATTGTAAAATATTGGGTAGCAGAGCTTAAACGAGGCCGTACGAGCTGCCAAGACAAACACCGTAATAGTCAACCAATTGAGGAGTTCACGCCAGACACAGTTTAGAAAATCTACAAAATGGTAATGGATGATCGTCGGCTGAAGGAGCGTGAGCTAGTTGAAATGATATACATTTCAAAAAGTGCCGTACATCGTATATTAACCGAAGATTTATAGAGGAGAAAGCTGTGAGCAAGGTGCGTGCCGCACTTGCTTTTAATAGAGCAAAAATAGCGTCGTGAAGATGTTTCAGTAGAGTGTTTGATGATGTTTCACCGCAACAAAGCTGAATTATAACCATGAATGAGACATGGGTCCACCATTTCACACCTGAGACAAAGGGACAGTTAAAGCAGTGGACTAGAATAAGAGAATCGTATCCAAAAAGGCAAAGAGGGAGGAGACGGTTCCATCTGCAGACAAGGTTATGGCGTCTGTTTCTTGTGATGTGCATGGAATTATTTTTATTGATTATCTTCAGAAAGGGCAAACCATCAACAGCGACTATTATGCTAATATATTGCATCGCTCAGGTGATGAAATTATGGAAAAAGGTTGTATTTGGGGAAAGAGAAAATGTTGTTTCATCAAGAGAATACTCCAGTTTAGAAGTAGAGAAGTAAATGCAAATTGTTCCTTAAAAATAAGCTTTCCATTGAGGCTTTACTTACCTAATATCGAAATTTTTTATTTTATCATTATGATATCTATAAATACTTACTTACTTACTTACGTGGCTACTGAAATAGACATATTTATCTATTATACGCCGCACGTAGAACAAAATTCCAAGCGTTTTGGTCTGCTGCACTTTTTCTTCAATTCATCACAACAAGTTTAAATAGTATTTTAAAGATCTGGATCTTCAAACCTAGTCTTGGTTGCGCCCTCTTCTGCTCCGCCCATCAAGTTCTTTGTCGAAAACTTTTCGAGCTGGAACATTTGGGTCCATCCGCACAATATGACCCAGTCAACGCAAACCCCGATTAATGCGCTTGACCGCGTCGACGTCGATATACAGCTCGTAGTTCGTGCGACACCGATATTCTCCGTTAACGATGGTGGGTGCGCATATTTTCTGGATTTCTAAAAAATATAATTCTAAAAAATCTTAGAATTTAACCAAAGTTTAACTTCTGATAATGGAATTGGAATCAAATTTTCATTGTTTTTGTTAGAGTTATAAAAAAGCATTACGAAAACCATCTCTAAATAAAGTTTCTATTTAATAAAGTTTATATTTAAAGAAACAGTTATGGAAAACCGCGGTTTCAATTACGTATACTATAGGGTGGCGCATAAGGAACATTAAGATTTGATCAGTAAATACATTTTTTGTTTAAGTCTTTTTTTCGCCTCTTTGCAGAATTAACTAAACAATATTTGGGAAATTTATGATGGAAAGGCTCAGCAAAGAACAAAGAACCAAAGCTGTTCAATTTTACTTTCAAAGTCAGCATTCGATTATTCAGATTATTACGAAATTTCTTTCATGTTCGAAATGCTCCTAGCGCTCCAACAATTTACCGATTGGTTTAGAGTTTTGGGCCACAAGGGGCTATCTGTACAGTTCGAAATGAAGTGACCATTGCTCGAGTGCAAGCATGTATTGAGGAAAACCCCGTAACTTTCACCAGGCGTCGTTTTCAGCAGTTAGAGATGTCTAGGTGGTATTTGCAAAGAATTTTACATCTTTTTCCATATAAGATGCAATTGGTTAACGAGTTAAAACCAAATAATGCACAAGAACGCATTCAACGCCGTTAACGTTACTTATGCGCCACCCTTTACATAGTATGTTCGATTTTCACAACATATTTGCCTGCGTTTGAATGCACAGAGATTCATTTGGAAAAGAAGAAAAAGAAAGAAGACAGTTATGAACCTACTAAATAACACAGCATAGCGTTTGCTGGTAGAAATCAAAGTTGTTATCATGCAGGGAAATTCGCCGAATTAATTTGTTTATTTTTCTCCTTTACTTATTGAAACAGAAGGGGAATTTTAACCGAAAAATGGCGTTTTTTGGTTTCGTTTAAGGGGGTTTTTAAGGCTTATTGTTGGAAATGCTGTATATCAATATTTGGAAAACCTCGGTTTCAATTTCGTATACTATATAGTATCTTCCATTTTCACATGTTTGTCTGTGTTTGAATACACAGAGATTCATTTGAAAAAGAAGAAGAAAAAAAGAAGAAGACTGTTGTGAACCCTCTCAATAACACAGCATAGCGTTTGCTAAAAGAAGTCAAGGCTGTTATCATGCAGGGAAATTTGCCGAATTAATTTGCTTATTTTTCTCCTTTACTTACTGAATTACAGGATTTTTAACCGACGAAACGTTTTTTTTTTGCTTTCATTTAAGGGAATTTTTAAGGTTTATTGTTGGAAACACTGTATATCAGTATTTGAAAAACCTCGGTTTCAATTTCGTATACTACATAGTATCCTTCATTTTCACATGTTTGTCTGTGTTTGAATATACAGATATTCATTTGAAAAAGAAGAAGAAAAAGAAGAAGACAGCTGTGACCCCTCCAAATAACACAGCATAGCGTTTGCTGGAAGAAATCAAGGTTGCTATCATGTAGGGAAATTCACCAAATTAATTTACTTATTTTTTTTTCCTTACCTAATGAAACAAAAGTGGGAAATTTAATCGAAAAAAGTGTTTTTCTTTTAGTTTCGTTTAAGAGATTTTTAAGGCTTATTGTTGGCAACACTGTATATCAGTATTGAACGCTGCCACGTGTTGAAATGATTGCATTTTGTAATGATGGCCCAATGAATGCATTTCTACTTTGTTGTTTCTGACAGCACAAGGGACGTCTGGCACACACAGTTCGTATATATATATATGAATTTGCATGTGCATATGTATTTAGCCTTAATTACATTATACAAAAGATAAAAATTAATTGAATTACTTGTATGTAAGGCTTGCTTACATTGAAATAAGTAGATAGAATGCAATCCTTACTAGTTTGCAGGCATCTTTTCATACATTACCATTTCACTGTTAATTATGAGACATGAAAGCGCGCAATACCACACACACACACTCCAATGCATGTATGTAAACTCGGGTATTCTCTCTTTTACATACACACACACACACACACACGCATAAACTGCTTCAATTAGATACGAAAAAAACGCTCTTTCTGCCATGATTTGTTTGTGTTTTTCTTTTCTTTCCTTCCAATAACTTAATTGCCAAGTACAATGTCATTTAATAAAAGTGTACAGAGGACATAGAAAATAACATATACATAC
>JAHXMU010000245.1:265538-292770 GCA_019455685.1 Philornis downsi
ATGAAAACTGCTATAAATATTAAAGTTATTTTGCATCATTACTTTTCTATTATTTCACTTCCTGCCACAATTTCTAATACCCTAAAGCACTAATTAGCTGCTAAATATAACAATTTGTTGTCCTTCAAATATTAATCTTTTAAATTGTAGAACATACAAATAGATCCCGTAGTCTTATTTGTAACCCAATACAGTCGATGTTGAATGTAGCCCTTGTTGTTGCCTTGTTTGCATATTATTGTATATAATTATTAAATTAATTTGATTATGTGACTTAAAATATACACTCTCTGCAACATAGTATAGTATAGGGTTTCCCATTTTGTTTTCCGGTTTCAAGTAAAGTTAAATAAAACACATAAAGCTATGATTTCGATGAATCCTTTATTTCATTGTAATGGTTGAACCTTGTCATTATGTACGAAATACAACGTTATTTAATTGACCGCCTCTGGTTTTGCTGCAGCAGTGGATCCTTTTGAGGTAGTTTTTGAAAAATACGGCTTAATGACACCCCAAGACCATAATGCACACCAAACAGTCACTTTTTCCGGATGCAATGGCTTTTTCACAATCATTTCACGTTCACGTTGGGGTTCTACAAGCCCCATATGTGGCAATCTTGCTTGTTGATAAACCACCGAGTAAGAAATGAGATTCATGTTGTTTGATTGAAAACCCTCGTTTAAATCACTACTTTTGTAATAAGTTTTAACCGTTTTCGCGCATTCTTCGGTTATTAAGCTATCCATATTCGTAAATGGCAAATTTTTCACTAAATAAATAACACTTCAGATGGCGGGCTAACAGCCTTGCCAGACCGGTAGTTTTGAAATTACTAAATGGCTAATTCTATACAAGCAAAAGCTGAATTTTCATCTGCCACGAGGGTGGTAAATAGTAAATAACAGTGATATGCAAATTTGGCGAACTAGTTTTTAAGAGAAGCTACTATTATTACATGGGACATACAATTTCTTAAGAAATCTTTTTTTTTTGTTAGGATCCAAAATTTAAATCTTTAAAATTTGCTTTCAGGAATGGATATTAAAAAATTAATTGAAAATATTTTATTACAACAACAAAAAAAAAACAAAAGAAATAAAAATTTGTAATGCAAAATGTTAAAATTTCTTGCAAATATAGAGTGACTTGTTAAGATTTAACATTTTCAGCACTGGCAGCACTGGTTGGTAATGGCGTCCAAACGTCATCTGTCAAAGTGAATAATGTACAGTATACTCTGCCATTTCATCATGGAATGACGAATGACCTACCACAACGTCTAATTTTTGGTGAATGAGCCTTACTCAAAAACTCAATGAAAATCCGCTGTTTTATCAAAAAATTGTGTTCAGCGATGAGGGTCATTTCTTGCTAAACGGATACGTAAACAAGCAAAACTGTCACATCTGGTGTGATGAACAGCCACATGCCATATATGAATTACCGATGCATCCCGAAAAAACGACAGTCTGGTGTGGTTTATGGGCTGGTGGCATCATCGGTGTATTTTTTTTCAAAGACGACCGTGGAAGAAACGTTACCGTCAATGGCAAACGATATCGTGCCATGATACGCGATTTTTTTTTGTCCCAATTGGCTGAATTGAACTTGGTTGATATGTGGTTTCATCAGGACGGTGCAACATGCCACACTGCTCGTGAATCAAATTATATGTTGAGGGATGAATTTGATGAGCAGCTTATCTCTCGATTTGGTCCTGGGAGTTTGCCCCCCAAGATCTTGCGATTTAAAGCCTCTTCATTATTTTTTGTGGGGTTATGTCAAGTCATTAGTCTATGTGGACAAACCGAACACTATTGAAGCCTTAGAGGATAACATAACACGCGTTATTCGTGGAATACAGGCCGAAATGCTCGAAAAAGTAACGAATGGACATTTTGAAACGGAGCCGCGGACAACATTTACATGAAATTATCTTTAAAAATTAAATGGCAAAGGCCAATTTATCGATTCCAATAAAAAAAATTTACTATATGATGCAAATTTGAATGTTTTATTCGATTAAAAAAAAAAAAAAAAACTACTATTAAAAAATCACCCTATATTTACCACACACAAAGCAAAAATAATTTGAATTAGTAATACACGGTCTCTCTGACATGCTTAAATGCTATTATTATGAAGATTTAGAATGAACGTGGGCTTCTGTCAGATTAATAATTGTGAAATTGTAGTGTCAGTATTGACTGTTTTACAGTATTTGAAAGCATGCGATAAAAAATGAACAAGACGTGATAGCCCATTTTGCATGCCAGATTTGAATTCAGCGCACCCAGATTAGTTAAAAAACATGCTTCGTTTCTGCAATCTATTCTTTCTCCAAATTTGTGTTCCCCAGTATCATTATTAAATATATATAAATATACTAATTAGAATTAAGTTATGTATTATAATATAAAATTGAGAAAAACTTCATTTCTAGATATCTCTTTTTTTGACTTATTACCTTTATATTGAAAATTCATGCCGCAAAATGTGTGTGTTGCCAATAATTTTTCAAGGGAAGGAAGGGAACTTCCTATCGAAAGCAAAACATTTCGTTACTATTATTTATTATTGTTTTTCGGTAAATAGTGGTATTATTACTACCTGAAGTTATATCTGTGGTCACAACCCGTAACAGCCTAACTCGAGTTAGGACACAATTGAGTTATTAGCACCATCGTATTCAGCGTATCTAAATTTATTTGCTCTAAATTTTTCATGTTTGTATCTCTTCTAGGAAGGCAATTAATCCTAAAAAACCTAATAGCTTAAGTTATTTTTCTAAATGACTGTTTTGGCATAACTGCCTAAGTCAATTTAGGATTACAACAAATATAAACATTATTTTTTCATCATTGCCTAAATCAACTTAAGTTTAAACTTTATGAATTCTTATATAGGAATAACAATCTAACTCAACATAAGAGATCGAATCTGAAATATTTTGACATAGAATAATAATTTATGTCAATTTAGGCGCACTTGAAGTTTTTTATTTAATCTGGAATAATAGCTTAACTCAACTTGAACTTTTTGACTTTCTTTCGTTCAGCAATTCATAAGAGCCTAAGTGTGTTTTTCGATAATATCTTTTGACTGCGAGAATAAACAACTATTTTTTGTTAACAACTAAGTAAAGAAATTCGTTTCCTTGGAATCTGTAGCAAAGTTTTCCAAAAACCACCTTCTCCTGATTTTCAGTGAAGATTCAAAACTTTAAACTCCTGTACTGAAAATATTGAAAAACAGACTTAAGCTGGGATCCCACTATCGGCGCAATGTACCGATTTTTGTAAAATTTAATAGGCCGATAGTGGGAACGCACAACATTTGTCAAAATGAGACAATCTGTGCCGAAATTGTGCTGACTAAAAATAATGAAATACAACCCTGCTGCACCGATAATGTGAACACTCTGTACATAAAGTGGAACAATAAAATTGTTAAAAATGCGACGATTTTTATCGGCCACTTGCACCCCGATCAAAGTTAACAATTAGCGCCGATTTTTAAGAACAACACTGTTTGTAAACACAAGAAAAGCGGAAAAAGCACAAAAAAGAAAATTTAAACTGAATACGCGTAGTCACAAAAAAAAATCATTAAAAATGTATTCAGACTACGAAATTTTAGAAGGCGAAACAAGTTTTGAAGAATTGTCTACATTAAACCCGGAAAACAAAAGGAAAAGGCCACGAGTTTCCGGATCTTGGACGAACGAGTCAACACATGACCTTATTCAGGCTGTTGAAGCCTATCCATGTATTTGGGAATACTCTTGCCCTCTTGCTTGTAAACAAAAAACATGATTCAATTTCTCAAAAAGTGCGCTGATAGTGTGACCACGTTTTGCAGATTATGCACAAATTTTTCTTCCGGCCGACATGTACCGAAAACAAATAGCACAATATGCGATGATAATGTGACTGCTCAAAAAGTAATTGTCCAAATCCTTGTCAAACGCACCGATGTAGCACAATAAAAATCGGTACATATTGTGCTATGTGCGCCGATAGTGGGATCTAAGCTTTAGGCTGTTATGGGTTGTGACCACAGATATATTTTTTGTAATTGATTCAGAAACATGTTTTTGGGTGGGTCCATACTTTGGAACACCACTATGCGGCTTTTATTATACCTGGAGTGCTGAATCTTCGAGCCAATCACTTTAAATAAGAGTATAGGAAATTTCATCAAAATGGATCAAACCGTTAAGGAGTGACATAATAAATTCTTTTTTTTTTTTTGTTTACTGTTGGCCTTCACTGCGCGACGGTACTACAAAATTTTCCTCATTACTTTCGCAATTTCCCTCACTACTCTCTCAATTATGATAATGAACGGTTATCAAATAGGGGGCTTAAAGGAATGCAAGGGCACTGTGGCATACTGGCCTCGGTATATTTTCCGGATAAGGATTTGAACGTGATAATTTAAAATGTTTTTAATTATTTTTCCGATAACGTTTTGCCAATTGTAAGCATTGAACTGGAAATACACTAATAAAATGATTAATTTTATTTATGTGGCCTTATTTTATAATTTGCTTGTTTAAGCATCTAACTATAAAAATTGTAAAGATTGTGGATGTTATTCATATCCGTATAAATGAACTTTTGTCATGGCGACATTCGCCGAATACTAAAGTTTATGTCTCAAAACATCATTAAAATCGAAATGGCAAATAAGACTGTTTCATAGGAAAGTTAATAACAAATAATAATAGTATAGATTGTTACTGCCGACTAGAAATAGCTTTCAAATTCTCAGTACAAAGTATTTGTAGGAAAAAAAGGGCAGCAGAAAAACAGCATCGAATTTATTAAGAGAATCGCTATAGCCAAGCAAGACACAGTTACATGCAGTGCAGCGTTATTTCAACAATAACCAAACATCTCTTAAGGAGATGGTAAAGCTCGGTTCTCAGTTCCAGCCATAGGTTTTTAAGGATATTATCATTTACAACCAGAAATAATTTTTCTGATTAGTTAGCTCTTATATTAGAGAGTAGATTCAAGAGTTACTACATATTTGTCTCTGTCACATGTCAAAATATATTTCAATCATATAAACCATCTACACATCATTAACATTTTCTAATACGTAAATGTGTTTTAAATATTTTTGCAGGCAATCGAGTAAATAGAACCAGAATTTTACAGCTCAAACAACTGCCATTAGAAATCTTCCCCTTTTACACAATTCCACATTTCCCCTTGATGGACCACAATCGATCCTATTCATTAATATACATTTTTTTTTAATAATTAATAAAATTGAAGAGTGTTGGCAGAGATATTGTATTACAATTTAACCCATGTTTGTAGTAGTATTTCAAAAGTTTGTGCCCGTCATGACTCCTGTTTTATTTCACACTTACTATCGACACCGGTTTGCCAACATTTAATTACGGTTTGAATAAAGTGGAAGCAATTTATTTTATTGATTTTGTCAATTTGGAGTTTCTACAGAATTCTCGCATAAACGTAATTAAATAATGTAACAGCAGCCAACGTTTGATGTTTAAAAACACAAAGTTGTTATTTCCGAACAGGCGACCAAATCTGCACAGTCGACCAAATGTAAAAAGCGAGCAAAGCAATACCCGACATTGTTTTTCATAAAGCAGGCCACAAAGTTATCCGGAATGTAGATTTCATGGAAGATGAATATATGTACATAAAATTTAATTTGCGTTACCAAAAGTCATGTCAAAATTGTTCATGCCAGATATACAAATTTAATCAAACAAATTGCCGTTGAAAGTGGAAGAAAAAATTCCATTTGTCAAATTTTTGCAAGTCCATCGAAAGGTGAACAGAGTCAGTAAGAAGAGGTGAACCGTCAGATAACTCAATTTGAAATGAATCGGGGAATTAAAACATAGTCTTTGATTTTCTTAATCTTCTTTGGTTAACAACATATCGCAGAAGGAAAACTGACAAATTAGTTATTTCAATTAAATATTGCAATTAGTTCTTAACAAAATCCACATTGATATCACATCACAGGACAATTCCATGGCATTTATAAATCTCTTTGAGAAACGAAAGGTAGTTTTGTAATCCCCTATCCTGATACCTTTAATATCCAGTAATAAATCGGAGCAGCAGTGGCGGCTTTACGAGGAATGCAAACGAAATTTTCTTCTCATAATGCCAGGTACGATAGGCCAAAGGAACCTCTGATAATCGAACTACCAGTTTTGAATTCTCTTGATTAAACTTTTTTTTAAAGAAAGTCACATTTCCTTTCATTATCGTCTCAATATGTTTCACTACACATACAAAAAAGCGCAAAATTGTCACTGTTTTACACCTTCAATTGGATAATTCTTAAATAACTAACAGGCTGGAAATGTATTAAACGGCTTCGGATTCTGTACTACAAAGTTTTCTTCTTCTTAGGGGGCACCTAGAATAGACATCCTTATCTTTTACACGCCATTCGTAGAAAATAATTCCAAGCGCTTCGATCTTCTGTGCTTCTCCTCTAATTCGTCACACCAAGTTTCGATAGTATTTCAAAAGCCCGGTCCTTCCAACGGAGTTTTGGTCGCCCTCTTCTGCGCCATCCATCGTTTGCGTTGTCGAAAACTTTTCGTGCCGGAACATTTGGGCCCATCCGTACAACATAAATCAGCCAACGCAATCGCTGTACTCGTATATTAACGCGTTTGATCACGTCGATGTCTACATATAACTCATACAGATCATTGTTCGTGCGATGCCGATACTCTCCGTTAACGATGTTGGGTACATATATTTTCCACAGTATTTTCCTCTCGAAAACTGCCAGTACTTATTCATCCGCTTGCGTCATAACCCAGAAAGCTGTGCCATATAATAAGACAGGTAAAACCAACGTCTGCTACAGTTGGTATTTTTTTTTTTTTTTTGTCGAGAGAGGGCTTTATCATTGAATCGCTTGCTTAGCTCACAGTAACATCTGTTAGCTAGCAATACTCTCCTCTTTACCTTCATGCTGACATCATTCGTTTTGTTTACAGCGGAACTGAGGTAGACAAATTCTTCCATCACGTCAAAATTATAGTTGTCAACGTTCACACAGCGTCCCAAACGATTAGACTCTTTGTTCGTTGAAACCAATAACTTTGTTTAGTCCGCGTTTACCACTAGACCCATTTTCGCTGCTTCTTCTTGATGCTTGAGAAGACTGCAGTAACATGTCGCAGTTTTCTGCCAATGATGTCTATGTCATCTGTATATGCGAGTAACATATAGATTTTGTTAAAGATGGTACCAGACGTGTTAGCTGCAGCTTTCTTCACAATCATCTCCGACAGAATGTTAAAGAGGTCGCACGATAGACTGTCGCCCTGCCTAAATCCTCGTTCGGTGTAAGGTTTTTGCCTATCTTTACTGAAGACTTCGTGTCAGTCAGCGACATCCTATAAAGACGTATAAGCTTCGTAGGAATTCCAAACTCGAACAGGGTCTCATACAGTTTTTACCGTATCGGGCTATCGAAGGCTGCTTTATAATCGACGAAAGGATTGTACGTGTTGATCTGTTTTTCTTGGGTCTTGTCCAGAATTTGACGTAGTGTGAATATCTGGTCTGTCGTTGAATTACCAGGTCTAGCGCCACACTGATAAGGTCCAATCAGATCAGTTAGAATCGTCTTTAGTCTTTCACATATCACACTCGACGGGACCTTATAAGCAATGGGTAAAAGACTGATGCCGCTATAGTTTTTTTGTAAACACATGAATCGCCTTTTAAAACACAGAACAGAGTATACTCAAATTCCAATCATCAGGCATATTTACCAGTTACAGGTTTATCAGTTTTAAATTAAATTTTGTTTTAAAGTAAGTCACATTTCCTTTCATTAGCGCCTCAATATGTTTTACTATACGAGGTGTGATCAAGAAATAACCATTATTTTCAATTTTTTCAAAAAGCATTTACGAGTATTTATTCATCAATAACTATCTTGCCCCCTTCAAAGTAATCCCTCTCAGATATAATACACTTATGCCAGCGTTTTTTCCAATCCTCGAAACATTTCTGAAAAGCGCTTTTTGGTATCGCCAACAGCTCCTGTTTCGATCTTGCTTTTATCTCCTCAATCGTAGCAAAACGCTTTCCTTTGATCGGTGTCTTCAGTTTTGGGAAGAGGAAAAAGTCAGCGGAGGCCAAGTTCGGTGAATATGGTGGTTGAGGCATACTTGCGGTTTTGTTTTTGGCCAAAAACTCGCATCGCAAAACACACAAGCATCGATGTGTGAGCTGGTGCTTTATCAAGGTGCAAAATCTATGATTGGGTTTTCTACAATTCTGTGCGTTTCTGACAAATTGCTTTGCGCAAACGGCGCATAACTTTGAGGTAGTATTCCTTATTGACCGTACGACTTTGTGGCAAGAATTCATGATGCACCACGCCATTGCAATCGAAGAAAACAGTGAGCAAAACATTTCACTTTTGACCGAACTTGACGTGCTTTTTTCGGTATTGGCTCCTCTGGACGCTTTCATTGGGATGATTGGGCTTTGGTTTCAATATCATAACCATACACCCATGATTCGTCACCAGTTATGACCTTTTTGAGGAAATCTGGACCATCGTTGACGACGTTCAACAGCTCCTGATCGATGTCCGTGAGACGTTGTTTTTGTTCAAAATTTAGCAATTTTGGAACAATCTTCGCTGCCGCACGTTTCATGCCTAAAATATCCGTAAAAATTGTTTAGCATCAGCCGAACGATATGCCAACATCATCAGCAACCTCTCTAATAGTGATTCGATGATTATCCGAAATGATTTTCTTAACTGCTTCAATGTTTTCATCGGTTGTTGACGTGCTCGGGCGACCAGGACGAGCTTCGTCATTGATATCTTATCGGCCTTTCTTAAACCGGTTATATCACAATTGAACTTGTGTTCTGCTCATAGTAGACTCGCCAAACGCTACAGTCAACATTTCAAATGTGCTTGCACATTTAATTTCATTTTTTACATAAAACTTAATACAGTTTCTTTGATCCATTTTTTCGAATAGTAAAAAATCGAAGAGCGCACCAAAACACGACTAACTTTTTGATATGTCAAAAATAAACTGACAGTCTAAAATGCCTGATATTGCCAACATATATAACAGACATGTGTACCAACATAACAGAAAAAAAATGCGTAAACAGTAAATCGAACATACGTAACTCACGAAATTTGAGAAAAACTGTTATTTTTTTGATCACACCTCGTACATACAAAAAGTGCCAAATTGTCACTGTTTTACACTTTCAGTTGCATAATTCTTAAAACAACTGACATGCTGGAAAATGCATTAAATGGATTCGGATTCTGTACTACGAAGTCTACGCATTTCAAATGGTTTGCTTAAGATTTGTAACGATTTTTCTCAAATTATCTCTAAAGCTGGGATCCCACTATTGGCGCAATGTACCGATTTTTGTAAAATTTTATAGGCCGATAGTGGGAACGCACAACATTTGTCAAAATGAGACAATCTGTGCCGAAATCGTGCTGACTAAAAATAATCAAATACAACCCTGTTGCACCGATAATGTGAACACTCTGTACATAAAGTGGAACAATAAAATTGTTAAAAATGCGACGATTTTTATCGGCCACTTGCACCCCGATCAAAGTTAACAATTAGCGCCGATTTTTAAGAACAACACTGTTTGTAAACACAAGAAAAGCGGAAGAAGCACAAAAAAGAAAATTTAAACTGAATACGCGTAGTCACAAAAAAAAATCATTAAAAATGTATTCAGACTACGAAATTTTAGAAGGCGAAACAAGTTTTGAAGAATTGTCTACATCAAACCCGGAAAACAAAAGGAAAAGGCCACGAGTTTCCGGATCTTGGACGAACGAGTCAACACATGACCTTTTTTATTACACCGCTTTAATGCTGTAAAATAAGAAATTGATTTTCAATTTTGTAAATCAATCAGCGAAGACATGTAAACAAAAAACATATGATTCAATTTCTCAAAAAGTGCGCTGATAGTGTGACCACGTTTTGCAGATTATGCACAAATTTTTCTTCCGGCCGACATGTACCGAAAACAAATAGCACAATATGCGATGATAATGTGACTGCTCAAAAAGTAATTGCCCAAATCCTTGTCAAACGCACCGATGTAGCACAATAAAAATCGGTACATATTGTGCTATGTGCGCCGATAGTGGGATCTAAGCTTAAGTGCATTTAAAAGATCTTAGAAAGTTCTTAAACAGAGACCTGTGACCGAGAGATGGATAATTTCAAGCATTTTTTGTTTTTATTAATTTTTGAGACAAATATATTTTGCCTGGTGGAAAAATGTCCATAAAATCTGTATTAGTTATTTATGTTTTTATTGGAATTTCGATTATAAGCCTAACAAAATATAACGTTTGTCAAATTTGGCGCTTGTCAAAAGTTTGAATATTATTCTGGGCATTATTAACTCACTGTTGGACGTTATATATTATATGAGGGTTTTGTAGAATGGCTTATTTCGATATATTCAAATGACAATATTGTAGGAATTCGACACGATGATGTCAAGATCCATAATATCTAAATTTAAATAGTTTAAAGCTTTGCAGAAATTTTATTTATTAAGAGTTTCTAATGCTCCTCAAAACTCATAAAACGTATTTAATTATAATCAATAAATTTGTCGTTAACAAAAAAGCGTTAGTGAATGATACAGCCAATTTGAAAATGTCCCAGTATCATGCAACCATTCAAATGTAAATCCTTAGTAGTATAGATATTGAAGTAATGGTATCAACGATTTCTTTTCCGTACCTGCAAGTATCTATTCAGAGATGGATGGTGTGATTATTTCACCAAAATGCTGGTTTATTTTTGTTATGCAAATAATATCTTAACTTACAATCTAAAATAATTCTACTAAAAATTGCTACAGTAGCACACAACTTAACGAAAAACGATGAGGCTACAAGAAATTGTCTTGCGGCGTTGAAAAAAACGAATCTCAGTTTCAGAATCCCAATTAATTAATATTTCAATTAATATTTCAAAACCTCCATATGAACTATAAAATAATCCCATCTTCAGAATTCAATTTTTTATTTTGCTTTTACAAATAGAAAAGAATAACGAACAAATTGAAATATTGAAATGTTTATGCTGAAAAATGAATATTTCAAAACGTCTATATGAACTATAAAAGAATCTCAGCTTCAGAACGTCAGTTTTATTCTGCCTTTACAAAGTAAAAAAGAACAAAGAACAAATTGAAATATTGAGATTTTTATGTTGAAAAATGAATATTTCAAATCCTGCATGCTCGAGTTTTGATATTGAATAAGGAAAAATACGAGAGCGGTCCTAAAACTAGCTGACCCAACAAAGAAGACACAAAAAAGTTGTGAAAATTTTTCTTTATTTCTCATCTAATCTCTCTTTAAATCGATACATCGATTACAATCGATACAATCAATTTCCAGTGATATTCAATAGCTTTTATATCCTGTGTACAGCAAGAACTGTCAAACTCCTAAAAATAGTCATCAACCGCAAACTCCACCTCTTCATTGTGGGCAAGACCTTTTTCGGGTTTGGAAACAAAGAATACACAAAAAAGTTAGGAAGATTTGTCTTTATTTTTCAACATAATCTCCTTTTAGCTCGATACACTTTCTCCAACGATATTCAATAGCTTTTATATCCTGTTTATACTGAGAACTGTTAAACTCCTTAAAATAAAAATCAACCACAGACTCCACATTCTCATTGTTGGCAAATCTTTTACCACTGAGCCATTTTCAAATTTGGAAATGGAAAATAGTTCGGGGGAGCTAAATCTGGTAAATAAGGTGCGTGATGAAGCAATTCAAACTTTAATTTATTAATGTTGGCCATCGCAATAGTGAGTGTGTAAACTGCAGCATTGTCTTGATGAAACAACACTTTCTTCTTCGCCAAATGTAGTTTTTTCTCTATAAACTAATCACCTAAATGCTGCAATAAATTAGCATAATATTCGTCGTTGATGGTGTTTCTTTTCTGAAGACAATCAATGAAAATAATCCCTTGTGTGTCCCCAAAAAAACAGACGCCATGGCCTTGCCTGCAGATGGAACCGTCTCCGCTTTCTTTGCCTTTTTTGGACACAATTCTCCCATTCCAGTCCATTGTTTTGACTGTTCCTATATCTCAGGTGCAAAGTGATGGGGACCCATGTATCATCCATAGTTATAAATCGATGCAAAAATTTGTCCTTATTGCGGTGAAACGTTGCCAAACACTCTACTGAAACATTTCACTCTATTAAAAGCAAGCGCGGCACCCAGTTTTCTTGCACACAGTTTTCTCATCTTCAAATCTCCACAAAATGTACGATGTATAGCATTTTTTGAAATGCCTAGCATTTCAGCTAGCTCACTATCTTTTTTTGAATATTCTTAAACGTGTCTGTTGTCTGGCTTGGAACATTACGTTGTTCATCTTGGCAGCTCGTACGGCCTCGTTTAAACTCTGCTACCCAATATTTTACAGTTGTAAACGAAGGAACACACTCCCCAAGAGTAGAACCTAGCTGGATTTTAATATTGGTTAGACTGAGTCATTTCAAATGGAAATATTTAATTGCATAACGGTGACCAATTTTTCCATGTTTACAAATTCACTGAGATCGTTTACTTTTGATGATTCAAAAAAAAAAAAAAAAGAAAAAAGAAAAAAATACTAAACAACGTGGCGCCTTGAAACTTAAAACATATGTTTTATAAGGTTGCCACATTTTGTCGAAATAATTTGTTTCATCTTTACGTCAGGTAAGTTAGTTTTGGGACCGCAGGCAACAGCTTGCATTTGTGCCATTTTGCGGCAAAATTATTTATACACATTTTTTGCGTCAAAACTTAAAACCATAGAAATTATTCGTTGTGCTTCCATTTTTAATATAAATTTATTAAAATGGCTAAAACAATACAGCCAAGTGTTGAAATACGGGCAGAAATTTTTACCAAATTAAATTCGGAATTTGCATAGTCTTACGGAATTTCGCGGAAAACTGTTTACAATTTCCATACCATAAAATTAAATTCACGGAAATTTGCGCAATAGAAAGAGGACAGTATGGAAGAAAATTGCAAAACTTAGAGAAAGCAGAAAATTAACGGAGGCCATTAAACAGAATCCATCGTTAGGTCCTGTTGCCATCGCAACGGTGTCGTTAGTAAATGTGAAATAAAACAGGAGTCATGACGGGCACAAACTTTTGAAATACTTTTACAAACATGTGTTAAATTGTAATACAATATCTCTGCCAACACACTTCAATTTTATTAATTATTTAAAAAAATGTGTAATAATGAATAGGATCGATTGTGGTCCACCAAGGGGAAATGTGGAATTGTGTAAAAGGGGAAGATTTCTAATGGCAGTTGTTTGAGCTGTGAAATTCTGGTTCTATTTACTCGATTGATATAAAATATAAAATTGATATAAAATATATAAAACGCATTTACGTATTAGAAAATGTTAATGATGTGTAGATGGTTTATATGATTGAAATATAGTTTCACATGTGATGGAGGCAAATACAGTGTCGCTTATTTGAATAGCACCCCCTTTAAATATTTTTCTAAGCTCGATTTTTTCCAAAATAATAATTATAACGAACTGGTTGTGCTTTTATAAATCACTAGCCGACCCGGCAAACGTTGCTTTGCCTTCAAATTTTATTTTTATTGGAAATGTTTCAATGTTAAACAAAATTCTGTTTAAATACCGTTAGCAGGAGCAGAAAAAATTGCTTTTTAATTTGTGGTTTGTATAGGAGGTACCATTCCCCATTGTCCAATCCCGCCCATATTTGCAGCAGCACTTAAGATATGTACACCAAACCGATGTACCAAATTTTGTTCAAATACCGTAAACAGAAGCAGAAATATTGGATATTTAATTTATGGTTTGTATGGGAGGTACCACGCCCCATTGTCCAATCCCGCCCATATTTGCAGTAGCACTTAAGATATGTACACCAAACCTACGCACCAAATTTTGTTCAAATACCGTAAGCAGGAGCAAAAATAATTGATTTTTAATTTTTTGTTCGTATGGGAGGTACCACGCCCCTTTGTCCAATTGGACCGAATTGTAAATCTAAACCATCCCGGGCACCACCCAGACTCATATACAAAAATTTATGCAAAGCGGGCCAGCCGTTTAGGAGGAGTTCACTGACAACGCCCGTACAGTAGAATCTATATATGTAAAAATGAATATCTGTCTGTCTTTATCATGTCACTCGCCTCGATTTCGACCTTCGGACATAGTTAAAAACCTTCTCCTGGCCGACACGAATAAGCCCTGAAAGTTTCATGAAGATCGGGTACGCCGTGTGAGAGGAGTTCTCTTACAAACTATTTTTGTACACAGACAGGCAGATATTCATTTTTATATATATAGATATTTCACGTATTTGCTGTAATCCTATAACATAAATTTTCTTTCATTTAAATGAATTAAGTACTAAAACATTAAACACAAAAAAAAGTTCGAAATTCAATTTCAGTTTTTGGTTCATTTGAATAGCCCCCTTACAAAAATTAGATTATACACGACAACATTGATTCTAAATTAAAGGTATTATTGTTTGCTTACATCTAATTTAAAAGTAAGTATTTTAAGTAAAATTTAGTAGTGGGTGCTTCCGCCCTGGTTGAGAATACATTCATATATTCTGTTCGGTAAAGAATCATACAGTTTTTTGATTACGTCCAGCGAAATACACGACCAGGTCTGTTTAATTCCATTAATGAGTTCACTTTTACTTGAATATTGCTTGCCTGATTCGTACACCTTGCGTACTAGCCATCCCCAGACATGTTCAATAATGTTTAATTCTGGAGAGTAAGGCGGTCAGTTCATAACCTCAACATTTTGGTTTTCAATTCATGATTTGACGACTCCTGCTGTGTGGATTGGCGCGTTGTCATACTGGAATTTCCATTTCAAATTTCCGAAAACATTTTCAACTTCAGGAAAAGCTTTCCCAACTCGGCTTTATATGAAGTCACATTCATTTTTACAGAGAGAAACTGGAGCTCTATTGTGCCATAATAAGAGATCGCACCTCATACGATAACTCTACCTTCCCGGCTGAGTAATCGATTGAGTAGGTGTTCCCTTTTTCGAAGATCGTGGAAGTAGTAATTATATCCATCAGAACCGTCTAAATTCAATTTTTTTCGTCGGAAAATATAATTCTATTCCACTCTCTACTCTACGTCATAGTCGTACGACAAAAATTAAGGCGACGTTCCTTACGAAGATTGTCTGGCGGTGATTTCTTTTTAAGTCTCAAGCGTTGCAAGTGCGCTACTCTGAAAATAACTCTTTTTACCGTTGATAGACTTGCACTTACGCCAGCTTTTTCCTTGATTTTGGCAGCAGAGTCGTGTGAATTTGAGGCATATCTTAGAATAGCTCTCCTGTCAGGGACTGTAATAACACTTGCTGTTCGACCTTTCGTATTATTTCCATAGCCTTCGATGTCACGTAAAAATGTCGATATAACTTTGAGAGTTTTATTAGTTTTTTTTTTGGCTATTTGATGAATAGCAAATCCACACTCCTTGTAGGTTTTAATTTTGGATGTTTCCTCGACACCCAAGGATTTAGTTCGGCCCATTTTACTTAAAATTGATTGTTTTATATTTAATTATACACAATTACTGTATTATCCGATCTGATTTATGATGATTTGGGAAAGACTTCCACACTTAAACTGATTACTATGCGAGGGGTGCTATTCAATGGGACCAAAAAAGAAGAACACATTTTTCACTAATTTAAAAGAAAAGAACGAATTAAAATGACGGGACACTTCCATGGCTTGAAAGTTTTTGTAGGTGATGTGTGGAAGTAGGAGAAAACAAATAAGTAAAAACTGAACCGTTATGTGAAGTGTATTTTAACTAGTAGTCAATGTTGTCAAATCATTAGGGAAGGGCGCTATTCAAGTGAGTGGCAGTGTACTTATGGATAAAGCTTATAGCCCGAATTTGGCACCAAGTATTTGAGAACTATTCCTGCTACAATAATTTTGTTGATGATTCCCCTCAAACAAATTTTGTGAAAATCGACTGCCACAGAATTTTGTCAATAGAGACGAGGTTTTTTTCTATGAGAGAGACAAAATGGACCAGATGGAATATTAATAAACTAATGACAATTATAAACCCATTATTTTCAATTATAATTTATGCATTTGTTCTAACTTTACAAACGATATTGGCAATCATTCATATAACTATTTCTTTATATGTCATGAATGGGATATTGGAGAACTTCTCACATTCAGCGGACTTGCCAGACTTTTTAGTTTTCGACACACCAAACGACATATCCTGTGTAGTGACAGTTTCGAATTTTTGCTTCAAATGGTTTTAGCATAATTCTTTAATTACTCAACAGCTCGAAGTCTTTGGCTGTACATCAAAGTGTTGATAAATAGTAGATAAAATAGTTGTTGTCCGTCAAATTGCATTGAAATATGATGTCAATCGATCACCCTACATTTGGTTTAGTGTTAAAACAAAATTTATTCGTGGCCAACTAACAGTAACGTCAATAATCGTTCAAACATATATTCTACATTCAAATTTGTATACAATTTCGCTTTATGTCCTACTACAGCCGCTGCTTTGAGGTGCCAGATGAACTTAATATGGATGGGACTAGACTATTAACTTTGATCATCCTTGATCCTTCAATTCATTAGACAGACATCTCCCGCGGAGCACTAAGTCGATATGCAGGGCGATGGCTGAAGGGAATTGATACTCACTTGCACTTGGAGGTTATCTCTTGTTCGTTTATGGCAATTTTTGATGTTTGCAAGAATTCCATTAGATGAGGTGGCAAATCTCTAAAGCAATTATCGACCATTTTTTGTGTATTGCCACATTTTACAAAACTTTTTTCACTATTGGACCTGGGTGCAGCTGAGACTCCGCTGCTGCTGCTGCTGCTGCTGTTGTCCGCCAATGTTTCATTAATCCTTATGACGTTGTGAAAATTGACATCTTGTTGTTGCGAATTAACGCTCAGTAATAAAATTGTATGAATGAGTGTCATTAACAACAGTTGGTACATATCCTTAGCCACTACCGATGCCGGATACAATTTCATCATCATCATCATCATCATCAGCAACATGTTAAATATGTTTGCTGTACAATTAATTGACTTCAAGTTGAATGTTAAAGGTAACAATACTTTGGCTTACGAGTGATGGTCACGGTCTTATGCTTTGTAATAAATGCACATTTTCTTTACTGGCCCAGTAACAATGTTGAGCCTTTTATTGGCAACATGTTGCCACAATGTTACAACACATTCACACAACTTAAAACGCAACGAGAAACAACGTATTAAATCCTTTAAATTGCCAGTGTTCCGTTCCGACGTGGCCAAGTGTGGACAGTTTGAAAACGAGCGCAATACTGTCATCCATAGCGGATGCTGCAACTGATTTATGCGGCTCTTGATTAACGAAAATATAGAACAACAGCCTGTTGTTTGCAAATAAGGTCTCCAATGATATGGAGAGATACGAGTATGGAGAGCGGAAGAAAGTGAGTACTATAACGGCGCATGCCCATCATCGACGAATGCACGTGCAAGGACTGTTTCGTTTAGAAAACATTAGCTGTTGTAGTTGCAGCCTATGTAGATATAGATAGAGGAATATTCTAAAATATTTGCAATAAACTAGTGGTGGTTTACTCTTCGTCAGTTCCTGGCTGCCCACTGGCAACACCCTATGCTTGCTGTTTTTGCAGTTACTTCTGTGGTTTGCTTAAATGTCTGATTGCGGTCGTCTCAAACTGCACTTTGGCCGTTAAGTGCTTTTAAATTGGAAATGCAGCACCAACAAGACTCGGCACATGTATGCTAAAATATACAGATATGCTCACACATACAGACATATGACCGCCACTACAACAAGACACTAATCAAAGTTCTTTAATAGAATAAAATGCAGAAACGTGAATGAATGTTTGTGCACTCTACGTGTACGAGTAGACTGTGTACAAAACGTGAACACACATATGCTAACAGCATGTGTGGGTGGGTACTACAAGACGTTTTGACCGTCCTGGACAAGGGTACAATAGTCCTGGCACAGCCAGCTAATACAGGGACAATGTAATGATTTTATAATCGAAAGACGTCATTGGTAATAGTAGTTGAATATCAAAAGATTTATGCACAAAACTTTATATAGCTTGACGTATTTAATAGATAATAGGAATAAATACATCAATAGCTTTTGACAAAATCTTATGCTGTTTTTCTTTTTCAAAAGTTTAAAAAATATGCAAAGATAAACAAATTTAATTCTATCGGGTTGTTCGGAAAGTTCGTTCGGTTAATTCGTTAGTTCACCACACGTCACTTCTCATGACGTAGAATTCCTTCAAATACTTCCTCCCACTTCTCTAAACTGTTTACTAATGTTTATTTGTGTTCTCGTTCTAGTGGTAAACGGTTATAGCGTTTTAAAGAATGGGTTTAAAAAGCGGGGAAAACGAGCGTTTAGGGCGTATTATGCGGTATTATTTCCAAAAGGAAGAACGGTTGCTGAACCGAAAAATAAAGTCTGTTATAAATGTTGAGATGGGGGTTCGGATTAGCAATTATTTAGTTAAGAGAAAAATATACGGCGGTTTCAGAGGTTAATTCACAAATCTGTTTTATTTATTTTTCACCTTCAGTTTCGGGTATGTAAGTTTGTACAAATGGTGTCTCTTTCAAGTTGGCAGCACACAAGTAGTCTATCGGGTGGCTTTAATAGAACTCTCCTCACCGATTTGATCACCTTCTTGAAAGATCTGCGAAGTTCGAAACTGACTGCTATAACTATTGTCAGCTGTTTAAGAAAAGCTTTGACATGCAGTATAGTCTGCAGCATTATGTTTTTTTTTTTTAAATTAAAATTGTAATAATAGAAGTAAAATTCTTATATAAACAATAAAGAAAACGGACCAAATGAAAGAATTTGCCAGTAATGGTTTAAAAGATTTTCTACGGGCGACTTCACCGTAACGGATTATACCAGATCAGGACGACCGAAAAAAATTATTTCAGAGGAGGTGAAAGATTTAATTACTGTTAATCCCCGTGCAACAGTTAAGGAAATAGCTGAAATAATCACGGAGTCATAAAACAGCTCGGATTTGTGAGCAACCTCGATGTGTGGCTATCTCACTCTCTCACCGAGGCACATTGCGGTAATTCACAAATCTTGCTAGAAAAAAATTTAAAAAAAAATGTCTGGCAACATTCCTTCTGATCGTTTAATGAGCTTCTCAATACTCAATAGGTAACTGTAATTCAGTTTTTGTTTGCTTGTTTTTAGCTTTGATTAGGAAAAGTTGAGCTTTAAAGTCAGTTGTTGTCAACAGGTGCATTCAGATTTCAAAGAGAAGCGTATTTTTTGTATGACTTTGTTCTATGATTAACAAGTCTACGGTGATTTTATTCATATTTTTTTATTATTATTAAGTGTTGGCACCACTGTCCAATTATTTATTTTCTTTAAGCCTTTCTTTCAAGCCTTTGTCATACTAAAATTATAATGTCAAAAGGAGACAAATGTATTTTACGTACTAAAATCAGTCACCAATTTTGCTTGTTAATTTCTTTTCTCATTAATCACTGAGCGAGCAGGTTAAAGTTGTCCTGTGTGGATACAAAATTGTAATTATAACCTTAACTGTAATTGTAACCTTTACCAAATGAAATTTTAATATCTTATTTTTAGGAATAAAAGCTGAGTTGAATTAAAACGATTCATACAAGACTGCGAAGGCAAAATCCTTCTCCATAACATTAAGCTTTATTTCAAGAAAATATATTACAATTTTCATTTAAATATTTCCATTGTAAGTTTGGAAAAAAATTTTTTTTGTGAAAAGTTCAGAAAGTGCAAAAAATAAAATATTTCCCTTTTTCAAGTAGAGCTAAAGCTATTTATTCCGGATAGTTCCGGTGTAAATCTATATTTTGGTTAATATTTCAAGTATTCGCTTTAAGGTAAATCAAAAACATCCTGCACATTTTTGCGACTGCCATACATTTTTTCACTCTTCAAGTATGACTCTTTTGAGAAAGGACATTTTTGAAGAATGGATTAAAACTCCCAAAATACATTGCAAAGACGCCTTGTTGACATTAATAATGGTTAAATATGGTCTTCAAGATATACCAGAAGACGTGAAAAGAAATCTTAAGGCAAACATAAATATTATTTGTTTTAAGCTAGCCGAAAATGGATAAAAAGTGGAAGACATCGTGACCGTTTCTTAACATCAAATTCAATTAGGCTTGATGAACCGCATACCTATATATTGCCTAAAAGTGTACAACCAAAAAGTTGTAAAAAAGCTGGGAGAAAACCGAAAAACTGTGATGGTTGTAGTGAAAAATCGAAAAAAAGAAAGATCCAAAACCTTTTAGATTCAACTGACCATCGAGAAATTATTAAAGCTAGTGAGGAAGTGTTTCGCAAAATGGGAAAGCGAGATTCAGCCAGTCTTGTGAAAGATCTATCGGAAGCTTCATCCAGTAAAGGTACAGAAGTGAAAAAGATATGCAAGAGATTTAGCTCTGAGCCTTTAGGGAGCCTTTCTCCCGATGAAGCCTTATCTTTAATGGTTGGTGCTAATTTGTCGAAACATCAATACGATGTTATTCGGATAAAACTCAACACAAAATGCAAAAAATTTTTGCCCTCCTACACTAATGTTAAAAAAGCTAAGAAAAAATGTTATCCAGCTGAAACAGAAATCACTGAGGTGCATGCAAAGAGCTCACTCCAGTCATTAGTGAATCATACCATTGAAAGGTTTTGTTTGGCTCAAAAAGAAGTTATAATCGGTATTGATGAACTGAAAGTTGATGAAATAAATTTCTTATAACTACAAATAATATCAGAGCATGTATTTAAGAAACCAATCTTTTATCTTAAAAATATATTTTTGTTGACAGTGTGAACTACTTACTTTTTGTGTCATTTTACTGAAAAAAAAACTTTTTTCTAAAAAAAAGTTGATTCTTTGCAATCATTTATAAATTTGAACTTATTTTTTATTTAATACATAAGTGAGAAGTGAACCCTATGCAATTTATTAATTTTGTCCAGTTAGATTTGTGATCTACCACACTGTGCGAGGCCAACCGTCTGAATCGGGTTGATGTCTGCGATAACCCAAGGATAAGATATAACAAGACAACATTTCTGAAGAACCTCATCAAAGGGATTGAAAAATGGATAGTCCACAACAATGTAACGCAGAAAAGATCATGGAGGAAACCAAATGAACCCCCTTCAATCCACCTCTAGAGCGGGCCTTCATCCCAGGAAGGTAATGTTGTCGATTTGATGGAATGTCAAAGGAGTATTCTTTTTTGAGCTTCTCCCAACAAATCAAACGATTAATGCTGACAACTATATCACACAATTAGATAAATTGGAGGCATTATTGGAAGAAAAACGGCAGAGGCTCAACAATCGGGAAGAGATCATCTTCCATCATGACAACGTCCGCCCTCACACTGCCTTGCAGACCCATCAAAAACTGTCAGGGAAGCTTTAACTCACCCACCGTACTCCACAGACTTTGCTCCGTCCAACTATCACCTATTTCGCAGTCTGAGCAACCACCTGAAGGATATGAATTTCCATAACGACAAAGAAGTGAAAATTCAAATTGAACTTTTTTTCCATAAAAACCAAGCGTTATATGAGAGAGGAATTAAAATGCCCCCAGAGAGGTGGAAAGAAGTTATTAAAAAGGGAGAGATTATATAATAGATTAAAATAATTGTTTTCTTGTATATGATTTTATAGATGAAGTTGTCTTAAAAGCCGAACGAACTTTCCAAACAACCCAATAGAATCGAGAAAACTAATATTGATGAACAAATTAAGGGAAACTAACAAACTTCGTAATCTGTCTAATCTTCAATATTTTAGCCATAATTTTAAGATTATATACATATTTGAATTTTCCATTGAATTTATATTAAAATTAACCTTTTTTTGTACATTCAAATGTACCTTTGTAAGAATATTATTGTGAATGAACTCAAATTTTTGCCTCTGAAGTGTTACATAACTCCATTGAGTGGAAATATGTGTACTAAATGTAACTGAATTCTGAATTGTAACATATGAAATTCACTGTTGTCGAAAGTTTTGTAAAAAGAAAAATCGCTGGTAAGCACAACTCGTTGGTTGAATGAATCTCCTTTGAATTGGCACTAATTCTAATTCTCATCCTTTATTTATTTTATTGCATGATTTGATTTGGTTTTATATGACTGTGAAATTATATGATCCAAATTACAAGTTCCAATTTTCAGTTCTCTGGTAGAAACCAACTGTGAAATTTGTCCTCCTAAAGATCATCGCCATTGGATAATTCGCAATACAGTCCAACATTTACATTCCACAATTACAACAAGAGAGGTATCAAATTGATTACAGGATTCCCCGCTACTCTCCCTGCTATCATATCAATCATCTCTATCAATCTATCACCACCTCTGTACAAAATCATATGAAATGCATAGATCTCGAGCTCCAGAATTCGAAGCCGATATATAAGCTTACAGCGTTTATTCTTACTTGTAATAATTTGAAAAGAAGTTACTTAATATTCAATTTGTACTTTCAAATGTACTTAATGTAAGCTGCAAATTAATGTACAATATGTATGTAAGCGTTACTTTTGTTTTATCTATGTTATAAAATTTGCTTCTTACTTACCTATTGTGAATTAATTAGTACAAGATAAAGTAGAAAGATAAATTGTTAAGCGGCAAGTTAAGCTAATATGCCAAAAAATTCAACTTCTTTGCATCACATCATAGCGAGTAATCATTTTCCACCCTCATCTTGAATTCTATATTAAAATTACATATTACAACGTGAACGGATGTTTCCGTTGTTCTTCTTCTTCTTAGGTGGCGACTAGAATAGACATATCTTATATATTATGCGCCGCCCGCAGAAAATAATTCCAAGCACTTCGATCTTCTGCGTTTCTCCTGCAATTCGTCACACCAAGTTTAAATGGCATTCCAAAAGCCTGGTCCTTCCAACGGGCTTTTTGTCGCCCTCTTCTACGCCGTCCATCGAGTTCGCTGTCGAAAACTTTCCATACTGGAGCATTTGGGTCAATCCGCATAACATGACCCAGCCAACGGAATCGCTGTACTCGTATATTAATGCGCTTGACTACGTCGATGTCGGCATATAACTTATACATCTCATTGTTCATGCGACGTCGATACTCTCCGTTAACGATGATGGGTCCATATATTTTCAGGAGTATTTTCCTCTTGAAAACTGTCAGTACTGATTCATCCGCTTGTGTCATAACCCAGGATTCTGCGCCATATAACAAGATAGGTGGAATCAATATCTGGTACAGTCGGATTTTTGTTTGTCGAGAGAGGGCTTTATCATTGAATCACTTGCTTAGCCCATAGGTTAGGTTAAGTTAGGTCAGTGGGGCTGTCTAAATAGACAGACTCACTTAGACTGTATAGTCCATTGTGATGCCACGGCAACTAGAGATAAGGATGTCTCCCGTTGAACCATCCTGAGCGCTTCAAGAAGCTCTTAAGTCGAACAATATACATATATATATCCTCCAGATCTCCCACATCCCTAAAGAAATAGAAGCCCAGTGTTGATCATCGCCTGGTCGCCAGGGCGGGGCAATAGCAGAGAAAAGCCCTATTGATTCCTCCTTCTCTTTATCCCTACAACTCCTGCAGAAGTCACTAGTCGCAACCTTCAATCTCGCTGCATAGTAACGTCTGTTAGCAAGCAATACTCTCCTCTTTATCCCCATGCTGACATCATTCATTTTGTTTACAGCGGAATCGAGGTAAATTAATTCTTCCACCACCTCAAAATTATAGTTGTCAACGTTCACACAGCGACCCAAACGATTAGATTCTTTGTTCGTTGAAACCAATAACTTTGTTTTGTCCTCGTTTACCACCAGACCCATTTTTGCTGCTTTCTTCTCGATGCTTGAGAAGGCTGCAGTAACATCCCGTTGTTCATCGAGCATTATGGTAATGGTAAGGTATAATCTGGGAGCCTCAAAAATCTCTCCATTATTTCTAATCCTTTGGAGTTTAATCTCTGATATTCTCTTCCTATCTAAAATCTAATACAATTTTTCGTTATACGAGAAATTGTAAGAAACTAAGCCTATCCTCAATTTCTACAGCCACCCCGCTACCGTACCTTTACCAAATTTACAGTCCACATCATAACAACCACAACTTCGCTGAAGATCGACAGGAATTCACGTCGACAGCTATTATCAAACTCTCTCCAAATGCTAACACCAATTGACTCTTCCTCCCTTGGTACAAACGCTAACATTTGTTCAGACGGTATTCAAATTTGTCGAGTTCGTCTCATTTTTAAAGAACTTAAGGTCACAATCAACTCTATTTTAGGAGAGTTCGTAAATGAAATACGGGTTTCCAAATTTCCTTGTGAAAAAAACAAAAATCATAAAGATTTACTACATTATAGCTTTCATATACGTTATATTCATATCATAACTGAAGTTATTGCCAAGATTTAGCGCTAGATGTTAAATATTTCAATGAGGGCTATCTCATGTCTTTACGAATATTAGCTTTAAGTGACAAAATCTCTAGTTTGACATCCGGCATTTGTGATATTAATCTTGAGCGAAGAGAAATAAACTCACTAAACACAACTTTTTCTTATTTGGTTTTTGAAATTTTTCTTACAAATAAATCCAAAACTTTCTAATACACGTTTCCTTAATCTTTTGACTACAAGAACGTTATTAAAGATATACATATTATTTTGGTTGTTAATCAGGTTCAAGATCATTTTTCATAATCAATTTCGCAAGTTTTTGAATTATATTTTATTAGAAATAATACAAAATTGCTAATAGAATATAATTCTTTTGGCGAATGCTGAAATAGCTATCCGTCCGGCCAGTTGTGTCAATATAATCAATTTCGCAAGTTTTCGAATTGTATTCTATTAGCAATTTCAGCATATGCCAAAAGACCATTTGCAACGCCTTTAACTGTTTGTGCTTTTTCGAACATCATCGCTGCCTTAAGGATCTATAACCACAAAATAATTGAGAAGTTTTGCCCACGGTTACGTAAATGTTCTCAACGAAGAGCACAAGTCAAATATACTGAGCTATATTATATGAAATAATTGCTAATAGAAAAACGAGCTAGAACCGAATAAAGATACGAAATCATGTTGTATCGAAGATCGACAATAACTTCAAAAACGAACTTGAAGTTATATTTTCATATCGATTTGTATAGATTTCAAATGTCTGATTATAAAAGCATCTGAAAATATTACAAACGCATATTTTATGAGAAAAAAACAATCTATCATGTCAAAGTGAATTTTAATATTTAAATAGAAATAAACATCTTCAAATGCTATAAATTCAAAATTTACAAATTTAACAGACATTGCTTTCAGCTTAGAGAGACAACATCTTCAAATAAAAGATTTCATATTTTGTTTTATATTTTTGTTTACATCCAATTACAACCATCTTTTTACAACCAAATTGGATATAGTTCCTCTATTCCATTAGAGAAAACGTCTTTGTGACGAACAGCGTTCGATAAACGATTTACACATTTGTATAGATTTCGAATCCCCGATTACAAGAGCTACCGAAAATATTAATATTTCATATTTGATGAGAAAAACCATCCATCATGTCACAGGGCATTGTAATGATATTTAAAAGCAAATGGCTTGCAATTTCAAATTAATATTTGGAAACGGCACATTCTATTTTTCTTCTTAAGTTCATATACAATATATGTATTTTCATTACCACTCGTAATATATTTACAAAAATTACAAAAAAAAAAACATTTTCAAATGCTGCAAACTCAGAGATTGCTTTCGGCTTCACTCCTCTGTTAGAGACAACACCTTCAAATAAAGGATGTCATATTTTTGTTTACAATTAATTTTGAAAACTGCAAACACAAAGAATGCTTTCGGCTTAACTCGTCCGTTAGAGACAACACCTTCAAATTAAAGATTTCTTATTTTGTTTTATACTTTTGTTTACATTTAAATTGAGAAAACTCTCTTTACAACCAAATTGGATATAGTTCTTCCATTCCATTAGGAAAAACGTCTTTGTGACGAACAGCGTGCGATAAACGATTTACAATTTACACAGTTGGATAGATTTCGACTCTTTGATTATGGGAGCCGCCGACAATATTACATTTTCATACTTTATGAGAAAAACCACCCATCATGTCAGAGTGCATTGGAATGATATTTAAATGTAAAAGGGCTATGTCCAATAAAAATGTAAAAAATAGCGTATAAATAGCCCGTATAAACACAAAAAGTAAAGAAACATAATTGATATGTTTTCTTCAATCCATAACACAATTCTTTAAAATTATTGTTATGAAGGCTTGATACATATTTCAAATTCGTTTTTGGAAACGGTACGCTCTATTTTTCTCCCGCAGTTGATTTGTACTTATTACCGGTAGCAGTTCTAATACGTTTACAAAAAGTATGTGACATGGTTTTATTCGTAGGCTAAGCATTGTCGTGGCCTGGGTTAAGTTGAAGGACCATAAACCTTGCAGAAATAAAATACAGGATTTACTTTTGTTTAGATTTACTGAACAGAGATTTTATATATTCAATTATTTATAGCAAATGCTTGTATAGTTATTGAATCACTTAATGATAAAGATAAACTCCTGGTGGATTCTTAGAGCTTTGGTTTTTGTCAGGATAATCGGACGATATGCTTTCTGTAGTAGCTGCTTCTCAGGATTCTGTTGTCATCGGGAAATTCGCAAAGAGTGTCCAACGATTTCTCTATCAGGCTGCGTTCGGATCGGCGGTTATCAAGCTTACAAACTAATCTTACGAACAGTAAGCCGAAGCTTCTGTGCTGAGGAACAGTAAGTCAAAGCTTCTGTGCTGTGGGACAATAAGCCGAAGCTTCTGTGCTGAGGAACAGTAAGCTGAAGCTCTTGCGCTGAGGAGCAGTTAGCCGAAGCTTCTGTGCTGAGGAACAGTAAGTCGAAGCTACTGTGCTGAGGAACAGTAAGCCGAAGCTTCTGTGCTGAGGATCAGTAAGCCGAAGCTTTTGTGCT
>JAHXMU010000245.1:307738-357400 GCA_019455685.1 Philornis downsi
GACATGACATGACATGACATGACATGACATGACATGACATGACATGAAATGGAATAAAATGAAATATGAAATGAAATTAAATTAAATTAAATACATTATTTGATGTACCGTTAAACATGACTAGACCGAATCATATTAAAAATTATCAATAAAGACCATAATTAAAGTTTGTACCATTTTGATATAGCAATTTAATTTCCTTGTTAAAAAAAAGTAATATTTTATTACCGCTGACTTCACTTTTTCCACCATTTTTTTTTTTTTTTTTTCAAGAATAAATTCTAAAGGCAGGAACTCGTTATGTTATATTTTTGAAAATGTTGATTGTTATATAATAAGTTGACATAGCCGCAAAACTGAGATAACAATACATCGATTACAATATCTTTGTCTTTAAATTTATATTTATTGTTAGGAACATGTAAAAGAAGGCCAAATATAATTGAAGAAAATTGCAACATGAAAAAAGATCAATATCTAAAATTACATTTAAAATAAATTTAATATCATATTTCAATATGAATTGTCCTTACTTAAAGAAAAGGCACACGTGCTATTGTAAACGAAATTGTCTAAAGTATGTTGAAAATAAAAATACAATAAACGAAAGCCTCTATTTTATTATTTGTTCCACTTTTTTTTTATTAGGCGTTATACTTCAATTTGGCAATACATTTTATTTGAAATCTAAAGTTTTTTCGAGGAAAAATATCATATCGATATTATGGACGATAAGAATTTTGCAAAGTGTTTGCCTTAAAGGTGCCACTGTGTGGCATAGATGTAAATACGTAGATGGAAATATTGGAATGTGTTCGAAACAAAATATCACAATACAATTAATGTAAAGATACACAATTTCCTTACAATTAAATTATATTTTTATGTGCATTTAACTTTTGAAATGGCAAATTCATTTCTATACAAAATTGCTTATATTAGTATTTTCCTTTGAATGCAATCGACACCAACATTGCTGGTACAAAGCCTGTGTGTGGCCACATAGAAAGAAGTTAAATTATATCCTGCCTACCGTACCATGAACGTGTAATGTATTGTGTTCTTATGCACTGTATGTGGGAAATGTATGTATGAAAAGCGAGCTATGCCAAGTATAAATTCTAAAAGCATAATACATCATCAAGGTAATAAATCAATATTCTCATAATTCAATATATACATTTTGTTAACGGCCTTGTAATACAATTCCATTTATTTAATATAGCGAGAAAAGGAAAAAGTAATAAAGTAATAACAACATTTGTCATGCTCTTGATGGTCGTTACACACACAATATATGAAACATTTGATGTAAAGGTGACAAAAATAAAACTTCCGCTGAAGAAATACATCCCGCTGATGACAATATTTGTATAAATAACCTTCAGATATAACTGGAGTGTTTAGAACCAAAACCGAAAACCGGCAAACCAGTTGTTTCCTTTGATCCAATCATATATTTTCGAATAACCGATATTTCTACTTCGGTTAACAGGTTTTCGAAAAACTACGAAAATATTTTGAATACTACTTTGTGTTGAACGAATTAAAATTAACATTGATGAAAATAACCGTCATTTTTTTTTTTTTTTTTTTTTTTTTTTGTTTTTATAATTGTATTTATTAATTCATGTACAAATATACATCAGATTACAAAAATGGCATCAGCGCCCTTAAGGCATGTTAGAGGCAAGTTGGCAAAAAAAAAACATGTACAAAGTAATTACAAATTTAAATATTATTAAAATTATAATTATGTATGAAAGAAGAGACAAAAAAAAACATGTAGTGTATAAAAAATTATGTCAAAACATACATGTTTTGATTCCGTAAAATATTCTTTAAGATTATTTCGCAATTACACAAGAAACGTTTCAAGGTTCTGTAAAAGGAAACTTTTTAGTTCACGTTTGAAGTGTGATATTCTATTTATTCTTTTCATATTTGCAGGCAAATTGTTGTGCTTTAAACTACCCATGTATTCAACGCGTTGTTTAGTAGTTTCTAATCTGCATCTAGGTGTTCTTAGGTTTTGTTGATGTCTTATATATATAAACGATTGGTTCTGGGAAAATGTGATGGTACGATAGCCAAAATTGTTCAAACTCTTAAAAACATACAAGAGTAATTGATATTTATAAAGTCCATAAATCGGCAATATGGATTTACAAACATTAACATACAAAGATATAGTTGAATAAAAATTTGGTAAATTGTAAATTATTTTCAGTGCTTTATTCTGCATAGTTTGTAATGATTTCATAACATTTGTCCTTTTGTAACCATATGTTAACGCCATGTAATTTAGGTGACTTTGAATAAGTGCTTGATAAATTAATATTTTAGTTTCCACGTTCAATTTGAATTTCATTTTGTATAATATACCAATAGCCGGTGCTATTTTTGATTTAACTTCAGTTATATGTGAATCCCAAGAGAGATTTCTTTGCAAAATAATCCCTAAGTATTTAACTTCGTGGGTTTCATCAATTATATTACCATCAACTAAAACACTAAAATGATTATTTAATACATTGACATGTGGTCTAAACCGTATTAGTTTAGTTTTATTTGGATTCAGAACCATTTTATTCAATCTAGCATATTCAACTATTAGGGCAATATCCCGTTCCATGTTAATTTTCAAAGTCAAATCGCAACTATATGGATAAAATAAGCAAACGTCATCTGCAAACATATACATTTTACCATTGAATTGAAAATTGAAAATAATAACGGCCCTAGACAGCTACCTTGTGGTACTCCACATTCAACATTTACCATTTCACTTTTACAACGGTTTACTTGCACAAATTGTTTCTTATTTTGCAAATAGTCTTTAAGTAATTCCAGTTCTTTTCCCACTACTCCATATAATTCTAATTTCTGCAGCATTATTTCATGATCAACTAAATCAAAAGCCTTCGTAAAATCAAGAAATATACCTGCAACACCAACTGAACCATTATCCAAACCACTACATATGAAGTTAACAACATTTACTACCGCTTCTTCAGTGCCACAAGCTTTTTTGAAACCAAATTGGTATTTATAAAAGTAATTGTTCTCATCAAAATATGCTAAAAGTCTTGTATGAATAATCTTTTCAAAGATTTTGTCAATAATTGATAGCAAGGCAACCGGACGAAAATCTTTTGCTTCCGAAGCATTCGATACTTTAGGTATAGGAACAATCTTGCTAACTTTCAAACACTTAGGGAAACTTGACATATCAACCATTTTATTAAATATATTACACAGAATGGGTGCAATTAACTCTCTGCATTTTACCATTAGAAATGAAGGAATATTATCACAACCAGTTGACTTTTTCAAATTTAAATTGTTTATTATTACCTTAATGTCATCTACAGTAACTGATTGAATAAAAAAACGATTCGACGTTGCTGTTAAAGTTCGTAAATAATTCCATGTATCCCTTGGTAATATCAGTATCTGACTTCTTAATTCACTAACAGCGTGAATGAAATACTGGTTCAAAAGGTTTGTTTTAACCTCATTATCAAAAACCAAAGTTCCTGCTGATGTTTTTAGGTTAAAATCTTTTTTCTGTACTTTCCCCAGTATATCATTTATAAACCTCCAACACTTGGTATGATCCGTTCCTATTCCTTTTAAATTCCCATAAAAATAATTACTCCGACAACATCTACATCTATTTAATACTGATTTTTTTTTTTTCAATATTTGCAGAATAACAATATTGTATAAACAACTTATTATAAGTACGAAGTGCCTGCCTATTTTCCAAATTGTTTTTCAAAAAATTTTGGTTTTGTACCGTTTTTTAATAACATATTTGATTTAAAACACAGAAGTGACATTGACTCAAAACTATTTTCATGTCAGAAATGTCCATACTTAAGCTACAATCAATACAAATGCCTCTGAAAAATAGATTCTTATAACAGCTCTGGAAGTTGGATTATTTTAAACGTTTTAGAGAAATAACACAAGAAATTATTTTCGGAATAAAATTAGTAATGATAAGAACACAAATCTAAATTTATAATATTTAACTAACCATATTATTAGCGTAAAACTTGGTTAAACAATACGTTACGAACTAGAGTTGATTACCAAAACATATTCTCTGTAATTACGTTTTTCAACAAATTATGCCTCAAAAACACTTAAAATGTTTACAAATGGTCCAAGCTTTTCACAGAAGGTCGAGAAGATGTGAATGACGACGCTCGCTCTGGACGCCCCAGCACATCAACTACCGATGAAAATGTAAGAACGTGAAGAAAATAGTTATGGAGAATCGTCGAATCACAACTAGAGAAGTTGCTGAGGACGTCGGCATATCGGTTGGCTCATGCCATGCAATCTTTTCAAATATTTTAGGCACGAAGCGTGTGGCAGCGAAGTTCGTTCCAAAATTGCTGAATTTTGACCAAAAACAACGCCGCATGAACATCGCTCAGGAATTGTTTAATGACGTCAACGATGATCCAGATTTGCTTAAAAGGGTCATAACTGGTGACGAATCATGGGTACGAGTATATGGTTATGACATCGAAACCAAAGCCCAATTGTCCCAATGGAAGAGTTCACGGGAGCCAAGACCGAAAAAAGCACGCCAAATTCGATCAAATGTCAAGTTTTTGCTCACTGTTTTCTTCGATTACCATGGCGTAGTGCATCAGGAGTTCTTACCATAGTGCATAAGGAGTATTACCTGGAAGTTATGCGCCGTTTGCGTGAAGTATTAATTGTGGAAAAAATGCATGGCTTTTGCATCGTGATAATGCACCTGTATTATATCTAAAGATGACTACTTTAAAGGAAATAAAATAGAAATTGATGTATAAATAAATATTTTTTTGAGAAAAATGAAAATTCACCTTATTTTTTTGAACACACCTCGTATAACGTACAAGCGATATTGGCCCAAAACTACTTTCAGTAGTTTGATAAAATCATTTTGGTGAAAAGTGGCAACCTTGTAAAACATATGTTTTAAGGTTCAAGGCGCCACGTTGTTTAGTATTTTTATTGAGCCATTAAAAGTAAACGATCTCAGTGAATTTGTAATACGAAAAAAAAATTGGCCACCATTATGTAATTCAATGTAAAGTCGAGCTTAGATTTTACTCTGGAGGAGTCTGCTCCTTCATTTAGGACTGTAAAATGTTGAGTAGCAGAGTGTAAACGAGGCCGTTTCTAAAAGATCTCAGTCCAACCAATATTAAAGTCGAGCTTGGATTCTACTCTGGAGGAGTCTGCTTCTTCATTTATGACTGTAAAATGTTGGGTAGCAGAGTGTAAACGAGGCCGTTTCTTGGCGTTGTATTTTCCTCTTCATATTATACTGCAAGTTTTCAGATCAGAAATATACAAATTATTTATAAGACATTTGGCAGTATTGCCTTGACATCGACTTACTTTTCCTCGTTATATCTACAATATATCACATATTATTCATCGATCCATCAACAGTGTATGAGAAGATATAAATGTCTTTCGGTTGACATTTAGGAAAGAAAAAAACTTTATTCTCCATAGTCTCCAAGTCACCCCTGTCGCCTTTATCCAGGACTTTTACGTACAATGGCACCAAAACGGCATTACTCACTCCCATTTCCTTTACATCTGGCAGTCTTTTTTCCGCTAATCATTGTCTTTTATAAACAAAGAAATATCATTTACACCTGTAGAAGGATTTATAAAATACCACCTAACACATTTTGAATAGGTTGAACGTACGAGGGCAGTCGTAAAACTAGCCGACATGACGTATACATAGATGGTGCCAGTAGTTTGAAAACAAATAAAAAAACAAAGATTTTGTTGAAAGTGGCAACCTTATAAAACATACGTTTTAAGTTTCAAGGTGTCACGTTGTTTAGTAATTTTATTTGAGCTATCAAAACTGAACGAACTCAGTGAATTTGTAATATGGAAAAAATTGGTCACCGTTATGAAATTCAATATTTCTATTTGTAAGGTCTCAGTCCAACCAATATTAAAGCCAAGCTAGATTCTACTCTACTCTTCGTTTACAACTGAAAAATATTGGGTAACAGAGTTTAAACGAGGCCGTACTAGCAGCCAAAACGACTACCGTAGTGTTCTATCAATTAAGGTGTCTACGCCAAACACCAGAAACGATAAAAAAAATCCACAAAATAGTATTGGATGGTCGTCGACTGAAGGTGTAAAGACGTGAGCTAACTGAAATAATAGGCATTTCAAAAAGTGCTATACGAGTATATCGTATATATAACGAAGATTTAAAGATGGGAAAGCTGGGTGCAGGATGTGTGCCGCGCTTGCTTTCAATAGAGCAAAAACCACAGACACCAGACATGATTTAGAAAACCCACAAAGTTCTGTAGGATGATCGGCAGCTGAAGGTGTTAAGGCGTGATCTAGCTGCAATAATAAACATTTCAAAAAGTGCTATACGGGTATATCGTATATTTATCGAAGATTTAAAGATGAGAAAGCTGGGCGCAGGATGTGTGCCGCGCTAGCTTTCAATAGAGCAAAAACCACAGACACCAGACATGGTTTATCGCATATTTATCGAAGATTTAAAGATGAGAAAGCTGGGCGCAAGATGTGTGCCGCGCCTGCTTTCAATGGAGCAAAAACGCCAGACACCAGACATGGTTAAGAAAATCCACAAAAAGGTATAAGATGATCGTCAGCTAAAGGTATGAAGGCGTCAGCTAGCTGAAATAATAGGCATTTCAAAAAGTGTCATATATCGTATATCGTATTTTGACCAAAGATTTGAAGATGAGAAAGCTGTGCGCAAGATGGGTGCCGCGCTTGCTTTCAATAGAGCAAAAATGCCAGAAACCAGACACGGTTGTAAAAATCCACAAAATGCTATAAGATGAGCGTCAGCTGAGGGTGTTAAGGCGTGAGCTTGCTGAAATAATAGGCATTTCGAAAGGTGATATATATCGTATATTGACCGAAGATTTGAAGATGAGAAAGCTGTGCGCAAGATGGGTGCCACGCTTGCTTTCAATAGAGCAATAATAGCGTCGTGAAGATGTTTTCGAAGAGTGTTTGGCAATGTTTCACCGCAATAAAGTCGAATTTTTGCATCGATTTATAACCATGAAAGAGAGGCTTGAGTCCACCACTTCATACTTGAGACAAAAAAACAGCCAAGGCAGTGGACTGGAATGGAAGAGTACTGCCCAAAGAATGCGAAGAAGGTTCCACCCGCAGGCAAGGACTTGGCGACTGTTTCTTTTAGGGATTTTTATTAATTACTATTCAAAAAGGGGGTTCATTTCATTACCCCGGAGAATATGTGGACCCATCATCGTTGACGGAGAGTATCGGTGTCGCATGAACAATGAGCTGTGTGAGCTATATGCCGACATCGACGTGGTCAAAGGCATTAATATACAGCGATTGCGTTGACTGAGTAATGTTGTGCGGATGGACCCAAATGCTCCGTCACGGAAGGTTTTCGACAACGAACTCGATGGACGGCGCAAAAGAGGGCGACCAAAACTTAATTGGAAAAGGATCAGGCTTTTGAAATACTATCGAAACTTGGTGTGACGAATTGGAGGAGAAGCGCAGAGGATCGAAACGCTTGAAATTATTTTCTACGGACGGCGTATAATAGATAAGGATGTCTATTTCAGTCGCCACCTAAGAAGAACAAGAGTATTCAGGAAGGAAAAACCTTTAATGGTGAATATTATGCGAATTTATTGCAGCGTTTAGGTGATGAAATTATGCGAAAAAGGACGCATTTGGCAAAAAAGAAACAGTTGTTTGTTCAAGAAAATGTTTCAGTTCATACATCCACTATTGCGATAGCCAAAACGAATGAACTAACGTTCAGCTCACCAAAAATAAGATCAGGCAATGGCAGGATATTTTAGTTTAAGATAGGATTAAGATTTGAATACTTATTGTAAATTTCAAAAGAAAGATTCAATCAAGAAAATGAATGGAAAAAAATAAAATTGGAATTGCTTCAACACACACCTTATTCTCCAGATTTAGTTCCCTTGGACTATTTTCTATTTCCAAACTTGAAAAAATGACTGGGTGGTCAAAGATTTGCCGACAACGAAGAGGTGGAGTTTGGGGTTGATGGATATTTTAATGAATTTGACAGTTCTTACTGTAAACAGGGTATAGAAGCTATTGAATGTCACTGGAAAATGTGTATCGAACTAAAAGGAAATTATGTTGAAAAATAAAGAAAATTTCCTCCAAAGTTTCTGTGTCTTCTTTGTTAGGTCGACTAGTTTTGGCATCGCCCTCGTATTAGCATTATGTTAGACTTTTGGCATTTCTTGGTACCGACTATTACTTATTATCTGCGTATTAACCATTAGTGTCAGTTGCAAATGAATCTCCTTTAATAGAACATGTTTGCGCGCAAGTTGCCAAGCAACAATTGATAAGTAAAAGTAATCTCTACAGCAACATATTTAAACGGAGGCAACAATATTTGGTTTTCTCTGTTGTTTTTGAACTAATTTGATAGCTTTTTTTCTGCGAAAACATTGAACATAAAAATTAAATTACCATTAAATAGAATAATTGATTATTACGTAGACAAGGAGGCCAGATACGGTTTCGGTATTTCTATTTAAATGTGATAATTTTAAATTGTAGTAAAACAAGCAAATTTTATGGAGTGCTTCTCCAATTGTATGCCATGCGGCACCAGCCTGTTGAATATACGAATCGATCAGGAAGGCAATATAAATTTGGAAAGATAAATCTATAAGATGATTAATTTATGTCTTTTCAGTTTCTTTTTCATACAATCCTAAAACAAATATTATAACGTCTGCGCTGTTTCGTATCTTGTTAAGCAGTTAAAATGATGATAATAAACACATTAAATTGCACTTTTAAAGCAGGAAATCAAATCTATACAATAATTTGATTTTAAAAATACACAATTCCACATTTTTATGACACAGAGAAGTCGTCATACGCTGTTAGGTAAATAAGTAAAAATTAACCTGCTGATGCGAACTGTGTCAAGAGCGTTTTAATAAAAATCACAAATAATTCTTTAAGAATATGAAACTTTACAAATAAATCTGTAACTGTTACCAACGTTCAGGAAGCAACAAAACCATATCGTTTCATTAATCCAGGCAAACCAACCCGATATCTATTAATTACTATAATAGATAACCTTTAAGTTATAAATAGTTGATACAACTATTGAAAGAGTACTGAAAAGCCTTAATATAAAATTGGTTTCTAACCGCGTAGGGACTGATTTTTTTCCAGTCCGGATCGATTTCGGCCTCATCTGCTACTTACATTACAGTACCGATTTATAGGCTCTGGTTTTCCTAGCATTCTAAAAGATGTCCCAACAAGAACGCAAGATTTAAATTTAGCGTCATTCGAAGTGTCATTGTTTGACATTTGAACAATTGTTATTGTTTGCTAGTAGAAGATACGAAGTTAGTAAAAATGGAGCGCTACACGAATGAACAACGCATTTTCATTGTGAAATTGTTTTACCAAAATGGTGAAAGTTTTGCGGCTACAGTTCGCAAATTGCGATCAATTTGGAGTCACAATAATGCTCCAAAAGAGTCAACTGTAAAGAGATTAATGGATAAATTTGCCAAAACTGGGTCTGTTAGTGATGTAAGGACAACAACGCGCCTTCGACCAGGTCGATCGACCGAAAATGTCGCTCAAACTCCATCCACCTCAATTCGACACCGAGCTCAACAAATTGATGTCTCCAAATCCACTATGCAGCGAATTTTGACGAAAGATTTGCATCTTCATGCATAAAAAGTTCAATTGGCTCAGGAACTGAAGCCAGCTGACCATGGACAGCGAAGGGAGTTGGTTAATTGGGTATTGGAGAGACAACATGAAAATGCTGATTTTGCTGATAAAATCATCTTCAGTGACGAGGCCCATTTTCATCTTGATAGCTTCGTCAATAGACAGAATTGTCGCATTTGAGGTGAGGAAAATCCTCGGGTGATTCACGCGAAGCAAATGCATCCTCAACGTGTCACTGTGTGGTGTGGATTTTGGGCTGGAGAAATCATTGGGCCTTTTTTTATAAAAATGAGGCATATCAAGCGCAAACAGTCAATGGTGTTCGGTATCGTAAAATGATAGCCCCTTTTTTCGTGCCTAGAATTGAAAAAATTAATGTGGATGGCATGTGGTTTCAACAAGACGGCGCCACATGTCATACAGCCAGAGAAACAATTCAATTGCTGAATCAGTCATTTAAATCTTGCGTTCTTGTTGGGACACCCTTTATTATTCTATTGACATTTTCGTATAGAATTCTTACAATTTAACCAACTTCTCCTTTGGTATTATGCAATATTTCCTGATTATGCTTTCTAGAGTAGTTTAGACTCACTTCCTTCCTCACTTGCTGGGAAATTCTTCTAGAGAATTATATGAGTTGAGGTCTTTTTTTCCCAGTACCTCTACAAAGTTACTTTGCATTGCTTTCAATTGACAAATAAATGATGAAAAAAAGGTGGCCAAAATCTAAAAAATTCTTACTTTTCTTAAGATGGACTCAGTCTTTGTATGGACGAGTTTTTTTCTATTTGGTCGATTTTGCCGATTTCGAACTCGCTCGCAGAGCGCCCTCAATGTTGCTTTAAAAAGATATGCATAGACTTTTACGATGTTCATTAATTTGTATAATTTATGAGGTCTAGATGTTACAAACGTAATGACGAAATTAGTATATTCACTTCTAACGTTGATGAATCCAGTGAAGATACTACATCCTTGCAACGTAGTATCGACCGTTCCATCTACCTGGGGGTCTCCGCACCTGTAGGTATGTAAAAATATCAAGTCTCTATTCTTTTGCCACAGAGCGCCCAATCTCGTGAAATATGGTGTATAAATCACAATTGGGTAGTAGCTTTGCTATTTGATTTGCTACGCAACTCCAACCCGTGAGTTTGGCCGCTTGCGTGAGAATCAGGAGGCCCCGGGACTGAGTTCCCGCCTGATCATTTGGGTTGTGGTTGGTACCAAAATAGCTGGTTGAGACTTTGTGGTCGAATGTGGAGTTGCATTGCAACCGGGTGCAGAGGTGGTAAAATAGCCCTCACCTCCGCCAATGGAGATTATGTTCCATGCTAGCATAAATTTTGTATCTCCTGGCTAGAAGAAAGGCTTGACAATTGAGGTAGTACCAAAATTGTCAGCCCCCTTTTCCTGGATAGTCCAAGTTTTACTTGGCTATCCCAGGGCGTTGGCAATCGCATTGTAATATGCCCAGTGTGTCAAACACCGTGAGTAAGGCCTTCACGGCGAGACTCAGCTAAAACCTCCGAGGACTTCTTACGCTGGTGAGTATAAAAAGTACATAAGTCAAACTGAGCAAATTCCCTATTTTTCACTTTGAATGGCAAAACATAATTTTTTTTTTTGTTTAAGTGGCCTACCGACATGCTGTCCTTACACATATTGAAGTAAAACATTGCATTGTACGGGGGCGATCCAAAAACTAGCCAACCCAGTTGATGGTTTTTTTCCTTTCTGAAGATAATCAATAAGAATAATCCCATGCACATCCCAAAAAGTAGACGCCATGGCCTTGCTTGCAGATGAAACCGTTAAACCGCCTTCTTTAGACACGATTTTCCCATTGTAGACCACTGCTTTGACTGTTCCTTTGTCTCAGGTGTGAAATGGTGGACCAATGTCTCATTCATGGTCATAAATCGACGCAAAAATTTGGCTATATTGCCATGAAACATCGCCAAACACGCTACTAAAACCTTTCCACAATGTTGTTTTTGCTGTATCGAAAGCAAGCGTGGCACCCATCTTGTACATAGCTTTCTCATCTTCAAATCTTCGGTCAGTACACGATGTGTTGCACTTTTTGAAATGCATATTATTTCAGCTAGCTCACGCTTTCACACCTTCAGCTGACGATCATTTTGTAGCATTTTGTGGATTTTCTTAACCGCGTCTGGCGAGGATTCCTCAATTAATCGACCACTACGGTATTCGTTTTAGCAGTTCATACGGCCTCGTTTAAACTCTGCTACCCAATATTTCACAGTCGTAAATGGAGCTGAAGATTGCCACAGATTAGAATCTATCTCAGCTTTAATATTGGTTGGCCTGAGACCTTTCAAATGGAAGTATTGAATTCCATTATGGTGACCAATTCTGTTCATGTTTATGAATTCACTGAGATCGTTTACTTTTGATGGCTTAAATAAAAATACTAAACAAGGTAGGGCCTGGAAAATTAAAACATATGTTTCATAAAGTTGCCATTTTCCACCAAACTGACTGTTTTTCAATCTACTGGTACCACCTATACGTCAGTTCGACTAGTCTTGGGGACCGCCCCCTCATATAATATTAAATTGTTCGTTTTTATTGATTACATTTGCCGTTTTTGAATAACTGATTCAGAAAACCTAACTTAAACTTAGTCTTGAACCCGGCTGGAATGTGAAAATTTCAAATGCAAATGATATGCTCATACTGTGTATTCAATTTATTTTAAACGACTAGAAAGTGTGCAGCCTCCCGCGAATGCCAAGACAACAATTTGAAACACCAAGCAAAAAAAAAAAAAAACAAAACAAAACAGTTGCTAAGTCCATTGAGTACAAGCGAAAGTCGTTTAATACCAAAGCAATGGTCTCATCTTTTTATAACGCATATAATGAGGGCTACAATATAGTTACTCAGGACAACAACAAGGATAACTTTTTTTTTATTTCGAATGATTAGGGAAATGGCAAAAAGAAATTCGGCGTGGGGTAAGACATAGTATATATAATTAAATTCATAATTGTTTATTTTCTACTTTGTACTCTATTCATACTTGAGCCAGACAACCATTAGCAGCTGTCTTATTATTTTTCGTTGGCCAACTCACAAAATGTAGACTGACTAAGTCTGATTAGTGTTTGCAGTGGCAATAACGACAACATTTTTATACAAAAATAAAACAATGGCGAAATGTAATAAGATCCTTATTAAATTGGTAATTATCCTATTCATGGGGCGACGTCGTCAACAAAATTTTGTACGAACTGGCAAATGGGTCCCTACTCTGTTAAATGGTGTGATTTCAAAGTAAGCAATGACAACAATTATTGTAGTGGCAATCTAATAATAATAACTTCCCTATTATAGCTTTTTTTTTATCATAAATCACATAATTTTGAAAACAATTTGTGAGTCTTTTAATATCCGTAGATAATTCTCGCCTGATTAGACTAGTAAAAAAGTTGTTTGAAGACTGTATTTTCGGCCGATAGGCGGCCTCATATGTGACCTAGCGAGCCTTAATTAACTCATCCGACTCATATTGTCAACAGAATTATAAAAATGAAACAAATGACAAATTTCTACTGAAATTTCGAAATATAAGTGATGTATGGGTAAAAATTGTTCCACAACATTTTTTTCACTTCATTTATTTAGGTCTATGGACTTATAAATCCTTACAGATTAGGAATTGACATAACATATTTCAAGAAAGTTATGTAAATTTGTAAATTATTTTATTTTAAATATCTAAAAAGGAACAGTTTTAAAGTTACAAATGGACCGAGTTAAATCCTTGAGTGCCGATGAAAAATCCAAAATTAAAACCTACAAGGAGTGTGGATTTTCTATTCATCATGTAGCCAGAAAAACTAATAGAAGTCACAAAGTTATATCGACATATTTACATGGCACCGAAGGCTATGAAAATAATATGAAAGGTCGAACAGCAAGTGCTATTACAGCTGCTGACAAGAGGGCTATTCTGAGATATGCCTCAAATTCACCCGACTCTGCTGTCAAAATTAAGAAAAAAGCTGGCGTAAGTGCAAGTGTATCAACGATAAAAAGAGTTATTTTCAAAGCAGCACACTTGCAACACTTGAGACTTAAAAAGAAAGCACCGCTAGACAATCTCCGTAAGGAACGTTGCCTTAATTTTTATCGTACAACTATGACGTGGAGTAGAGAGTGGAATAGAATTATATTTTCCGACAAAAAAAAATTAATTTAGAGGCTCCTGATGGATATAATTACTACTTCCACGATCTTCGAAAAGAGGAACACCAACTCAATCGATTACACAGCACAGGGAAGGTTGAGTTATCATATGAGGTGCGATCTCTTATTATGGCACAATAGAGCTCCAGTTTGTCGCTGCAAAAATGAATGCGACTTCAAACAAAGCCGTGTTGGAAAAAGCTTTTCCTGAAGTTTAAAATGTTTTCGGAGACTTGGAATGGAAATTCCAGCATGGCAACGCGCCAATCCACAAAGCAAGAGTCGTCAAATAATGGTTTGAAAGCCAAAATGTTGAGGTTATAAACTGGCCGCCTTACTCTCCAGACTTGAACGTTATTGAAAATGTCTAGGGATGGCTAGTATGCAAGGTGTACGAATCAGGCAAGCAATATTCAAGCAAAAGTGAACTCATTAATAGAATTAAACAGGCCTGATCGTGTATTTCGCTGGACCACCTAATCAAAAAACTGTATGATTCTTTACCGAACAGAATATATGGATGTATTCTCAACCAAAGCGGAAGCAGGCACTACTAAATTTTACTTAAAATACTTACTTTTAAATTAGATGTAAGCAAACAATAATACCTTTAATTTAGAATCAATGTTGTCGTGTATAATCAAATTTTTGTAACGGGGGGCTATTCAAATGAACCAAAAACTGAAATTGAATTTCGAACTTTTTTTGTGTTTAATGTTTTAGTACTTAATTCATTTAAATGAAAGAAAATTTATGTTATAGGATTACAGCAAATACGTGAAATATGATTTATAAAAGCACAACCAGTTCGTAATAATTATTATTTTGGGAAAAAATCGAGCTTAGAAAAATATTTAAAGGGGGTGCTATTCAAGTGAGCGGCACTGTATTTCTAGACACACCAAATTCTAGGTGTTGAATTGGGTATTCATTTCTTGTAATCCCATTTAGGATATTGAATTCAATAAATCAGCGATTCAAAGCACTATGATGGGCATAATTTGTGGCATTATATATATTAAATATATAATGATATCTAAGTGATCTCGGCGGAATATAAACAATCCATCAACCTCAATTCGACGAAGTGCTAAGGAACTTGGTTTTCAAAGAACAACTTTGGCAACAATTTCGCATTTGTTTTCATTTAAGATTCACTTGACATAAGAGCTTCTTCCACAAGACCATTTACGCCGCCGTACATTTGTCAATAGGATGTTACAGCTCGCCCATGACAACCCCGATTTTCATGAAAAAATCATAATGAGTGACGAGGCACATTTTCATTTGAATGGACATGTGAATAAATAGAATAATCGGTTCTGAGCAATGGAAAACCCTCAGATTATTCATCAGTCACCTAAGCATCCATTAAAAGTGTCTAGTGTGCAATTTGGTCAGGAGGAATCATTGGACCTTACTTCTTTGAAACTGAAAACGGCGTGACGGTAACTGTCAATGGGGAGCAATATCGTGATATGATTAAAAACTTTTTAACGCCACAACCGAATGCTTTGGGGTTGATTAACATGTGGTATCAACAAGGCGGTGCCACATCGCATACAGCCAGGATTACATGCGAGACTTCTTTTCACAACAAGTTATTTCAAGAAATGGTGATGTTGATTGGCCTCCGCAGCCACCTGATTTGACTGCTCCGGACTTCTTTTTGTGGGGATATCTGAAAAGCAAGATTTATGCAAACAAACCAGAAATGCTTAAGCAACTCAAACAAAGCATTCGTGATGGAATTAATGAAATACCGCGTGAAATGTGTGAGAATGTAGTGAAAAATGTGCTCAAAATTGCTCGCATTTATGAGGCCAACAGAGGCGAACATTTATATAATATTGTATTCCGTACATAATTGCCGACATTAAATATAACATTTATCTATATAAGATCCATTCTTTTATTTAATCAAAAATTATAAACAAAGTAGTATACCTTCCCGACGAACACCCTGTATATACATATGAACGAAAATGACAAATGAACATAAACGATATCCAACGATGCCGATGAAAAATTGGACATTATAATTCTTTTGTTACATTTATTCCTAAACAGTACAGAAATTTCAGCCAAGTGAGCATGTCTGCACTCAACATCCGTTTGCATTGGAAAAAGTGTGCGGTTCCTACCAGCAAATGCTCAAAATTAATGAATCCAGTAGTACATGGATTAAGTCAGTTAATTTGTGTAGAACGTATAAGAAAAGGCGGTTATCCGGACAAATTTTTCAGTTTACCAACAAGCATCGCCTTACATGGTATTGACTAAAATCTAAGTTACTCCAGCCTACGTATTCGGTTTAAAAAAGCAAACTAAATTTCAATAAATCGGTCAATTTGTATGTGAGATACATGGAATGGGCATGGAACTGCAGTCCAGTCTCATTCTTACAGCTAAGTTTATCAAACGCATAACGTGCATTAAATTTGGATGAATTCAATTCAATTGCTTGTACAATATGAAGATATGAATATATAGATAAATGGGTTAAATCGGTGATTTGCATCGGTTGTACCAGAAGAGAGTAGTTAAATGGACGGGATTTCCAGATGCTATAAAGCAAGCCAATAAACAAAAACGTAAGTTACTGCAGTCCGCGCATTAGAGGTTACAGAGAAAAAAATTTAGTTCCTAAAAATCGGTCAATTTTCGACTTAAAAAGTCATGAAACACACTCGATCAAAGATACTTCGCACCTTAGTAGACATGTACGCCGCCGATCCACGCCGCCGCCGCCGCCGTTTTTAGCGATTTTTGCTGCGCCGCCGCCTGTTTACATATAATTCGGCGCGGCGGCGGCGGCGGCGTGGTTCGGCGGCGTATAACTTATTTCTTAGCCATTTCATCATGAAATACAAGAAAAGCGCCACCTAGTTTTCAACAAATATGTGGCAGGAGTAGAAGACAACATAGATTGAAAAGCAAAATTGTCAGTCCCTGAATTAAAAAATTTAATTGCAAAATGCAAAAGAATTGTAAGAACATTACGTTTTAAGACCCATGTTTTGAGGAGTCAAGCTGACGAATTGCAAAATGAAATTTTGCCAAATATTGATAACTTAGAGGAATTACTTGCATCCGAAGATGCTGCATGGGTTGATTACGATGACGAATTTGAACCGCTGGATGATGTACCTTTGAACACGTATAAAAATATAAACAATATAAATGACTTACAGTGAAGTTTGGTGGATAAAAAAAACACCACTCTTAAAAACTCGATGCCAACTAGGTGGCACAGCGTATTAGCCATGCTAGACAGTCTTGGGTGTCAAAGAACTGCCACCAATAAATTACTAACAAATCTTAATAAGACTGACTTAATATTATTAGAGACTGAGGCACAGCTTCTGTATAAGCTACGGGATTTTCTTCAAAAATTTAAAGACGCAGTTAGTATTCTTTCTGGGGATGCGTATTCATCAATAAATCTCGCTTTGATTATACGGACTGAGATTAAGTCCATTTTAGATGAGAAAGAAGATAACGTTTTGATAGAAAACAGCATAAACAATTCGCTGGTCTCTTTGATGAAGTACAATATTAAAAGTAAATTGGACTATAGGTTTCCCATATCTGACATACTTGTATGTGCTTCTTTGCTAGATCCAAGATTTAGCTCACTGGACTGTGTGTCAGAATATTTGGAAGCACAAAATTTAAACAAAACCGAATTTTTGATTAGAATGTTTAGGGACCTGATGGGTAATGTGTCGGAAAGTATTGGTGGTAGTTTTAATGAGGGTCCATCTACCAGTAAAATATTAAAGCTAATTCAACGACACTCGGCAAATGTAAAAAACTCTACCTTAGAAGCCGAATGCCATTTACTTTTAAGTTTGTCGTCAAACCAAGACGTATTAAGCTTTTGGAGGGACAAGGCTTCAGCAATGCCATTGTTATCAACTTTAGCACAAAAAGTCTTGTGTATTCCAGCAACCAGCACACCAAGTGAGCGTGTCTTTTCGATTGCTGGTCTAACTATCACAAATAAACGATCTCAGCTTAGTCCGTACAACGTAAATAAAATAATTTTTATTCACGACAACTACGAGACCTGCAAGGAAGACTTAACATAATGTTTTTATTTAATCATTATTTATTTGAATTATATTATTTTTTATTTCTTTAATTTACGTTACGTTAATTAACCTAAGGTTCCAGCAGCACAAGAAATGTTTTTTTTTGTTTAACAAATGAAGTTCAGCTATTTTGAATATGTTATTTTATTTATTTATTTTCTGTTATTATAATTTATATATTTTTGTTTTTCGATATTTTTAATAAAAATGTATTAAAGTTTTCAAGTTTAACTTATTTTTGTAAAATTAATTAGAAATTACATATGGGTTGCCATTTGCTAACGCCTATCGATGGACAAATTACTTGAATTGTAACACATGCCGTATGATGTCAAGTTGTTTGTATTTATTCGGCACGACATACCACAGCAATGTTACGTTTGATTTAAGTGAATCACAAAGCTGTGGTCGATCATCATATTCAGGTGTTCCACACGATGAATTTTCATTCATGAGTTAGTTTCTGATCTCTTTTGAAATATCCTCGTAATTCCTCGAGCATCGACATGTTGTATTTCTGGTATAACTACAGCCGCCGCCGCCGTTAGCCGCCGCTGGGTTAGCCGACCACGCCGCCGCCGCCGGCTTACCTAGGTCCCTACGCCGCCGCCGACCAAGAACCAATCGGCGTACACCTCTACACCTTAGGCGCTTCCTTCTGGGTGTTGGATTTTTTGCATATCAAATAATATAAACTAATTCCTTCTTGAGAAGGCATAAAGATACTGAAAACTCTAACACAATCCAAGTATTCTATTATTATTATTTATTTATTTTTTTTTTTTTTAAATATGCTCACATTTTTTGTTTTTGTATTGCCACTACTGAGATATAAAAAATCAATCTGTGATTTCCATATTTAAAAACGAAATGTCAATCAGTAATTAAAAATTATTTTTATTTCTTCGTTGATTTTTATTTTTAAAGATAAATTCTGAAAAAAAATCAGAAATTCAATAATTAAACATTATTTTTATTTCTAAAAATTAAAAATAAAAATCATGGTTGATTTTTATTTTTAATTTTTAATTTTAAAAAAAAATATTCTTATTTCTGATTTTTAAAAATACAAATCCACCAAAATCTTTATTTTTATTTAATTTTTAAAAATTTTAATTTTTAATTTTTAAAAATTTTAATTTTTAATTTTGTAAAAATTTTCATTTTTAATTTTGTAAAAATTTTCATTTTTAAAAATTTTATTTTTTTTTGGCTGATATTTATTTTTTAAAAAACAGAAATTAAAATAATTTTTAATTCTTATTTTGGATTTTTATTACTAAACTAAAAAATATTTTCTAAAAAATAAAAATCATTTTTAATTTGTATTGTTAATTAAACTCAAATATAATTATAACAAAAATCAAAAGTGATAGTTATTTTTGATTAATGTAATTAAGATCAACAAAAAATTATTAAAAATGATTTATACAAATATTAATCATAGCTACGGCGGTCCCTGATTTAAGACGATTTCGAATTTTGTTCAGCCCGCCTGCCGCACAAAATGATTAAAGTTAAAAATACAGTTTTTGTACCAAAAAAACTTAAAAAAATTGCAATTTTACATGTCTTAAAATTGCTACATAATAATTTAATAGTTTCGACTAAAATGTGCAACCAAAATCTTGGTTGATTTTTATTTTTAAAAATCACAAATAAAAATAATTTTTAATTCATATTTTGGATTTTTATTATTAAACTCAAATATAATTATAACAAAAATCACAAGTGATAGTTATTTTTGATCATATAATAAAGATCAACAAAAAATTATTAAAAATGATTCATACAAGTATTAATCATAGCTATTGCGGTCCCTGGTTTAAGACGACTTCCAATTTTGTTCAGCCCGCCAGCCGTACAAAATGATTAAACTTAAAAATACAGTTTTTGTACCAAAAAACTTGAAAAAATTGCAATTTTACATGTCTCAAAATTACTACATAATAATTTAATAGTTTCGACTAAAATGTGCAATAAAAATCTTGGTTGATTTTTATTTTTAAAAATCAGAAATAAAAATAATTTTTAATTATTATTTTGGATTTTTATTATTAAACTCAAAAATAGTTTCTAAAAAATAAAAATCATTTTTAATGTTTATTATTAAACTCGAATATAATTATAACAAAAATAACAAATAATAGTAATTTTTGTTTAATATAATAAAGATCGACAAAAAATTATTAAAAATGATTTATACAAATATTAATCACAGCTATTGCGGTCCCTGATTTAAGACGATTTCCAATTTTGTTCAGCCCGCCTGCCGCACAAAATACAGTTTTTATACCAAAAAACAATTTTACATGTTTCAAAATTGCTACATAATAATTTAAAACAAGTTTCAACTAAAATAAGCACATAACTACATGTGCACATTCGTAGTACGAAAAGGATGCGGCAATTGTCATCTAGGCTTTTTTTTACCAACAAAAGATTAAATAGTGCTAAATAAATTGACCTATTGTTCAGAAAAGAAATAAAACAGTTCATTGTTTTCATTACATATAAACATTTATTTAAGAAACTCTTTTTATATTTGCTTTTTTAGCTTTTTTTTTTTGTTTTTAATACATAAATATTACGAAATTTGTAATAATTCGCTTAAATATATCATTAACATTATTTTGCTATTCATTTGTAGTATATATTTATATAAAAATCCATTTAATAAACAATAAAACGTTGATCAAAATACAGGGCATTCTAATCATGACCATAATGAGAAAAAAAGGAGAAGGAAAAAAAGGATATTTATTGTCAGTGTTTTTTAATGGCAACAAATAACCGACCGATACACCTACACAGGTATATGTTCTTGTGTTATTAAAGGTCTAAGTATGAAATGAGTACAATTGAAATTAAATGAAACTTTTCAATTCACAAATTGTGTAAAAATAGATGTAAAATTAATAAATTGCACATAACGAGTATGAATAGAATAATAAATTTAAAGTGTACTTATATGTGTTATGTATTATTATACAAAATTAAATATCGAAATCAAATGTCAAATACGCATATCTTTTTCACTAAATTGGTAGAATTATTAAGTAAACAGATTCATTAATTAATGGAGATATAATTTGTTTATATAGCTTAAAATACAAAACAATAGTGTTAAATGAAACACACACTCTATCCCATATGCTGCAATGGTAGAATTATACATTCCGAGTTGATTGCAAAAAAAGCTTAGTTGGTGAGTGGTAGTTTATTGACTTGTATTCAACACAAGCAAATACTCTTAACTTGAACTACAACCCATTAAGGTCATTCAAGCGGCAGAAATGGAACGATAAAATATGCCCAAATAAACAAAAGAAAAAATCAAATAAATATTTGTCAGATAATAATATTTGTAGATAATAATAATCAGGCAGCAATGAATGCTAACGAGTCTTTAGTTGTTCATGTTTGGCAAATGAGCGTCAACATTTAGGTTTACTCAATTTGTTAATATCTAAATTTGAAGGAAGCCATTTGAACAACAATGCATGTCTATTGCAATAAAAAAAAATAACTAAATTTGTTGTATAACTCATTACTATCTGGGCAAAAGATGTGCAATATAAAAAATCAAACTAAGTGCAAAAAATTTTGGAACTTGCCTCAGATTTTCTCAATAAATGATATTAACAAGTTTCCAGCTGGCCCGCCATTTATTGAAAAGCTTACATTAGAAATTGCGAATTTCGTTCATTTTGTTGCCATATTATTACAAATACTTCTATCGTCGTAAACAGCATTTATTGATCTAATCTAAAGAAATGAGTACTACAAAAATATCCTTCCTTTTGCTTGAAGTTAAACAATAATTAATCGAAATTCAAAGACACAAAGGCGCATTCGTTTCCTGAATTCAGCCTGTGCTTTATTCATTTTGTTTTATAGCCAACTACTAGCCAACTCTTTTTGCTTTCTGTGGGAAGCGTTTCGTATTTTTTGTTACCTTAAATTTACCACTATATCTAAGTGTATTAAAGGCACAATCTTTTTTGCTTAAAGATATGTATGTAAAAAAAAATATTTAAAAAATTTCAAAAAGGGATCAAATATGGAGCAAAAATATAAATTTCTTCTTTTCGAGAGAGTTTTGAGAACAAAATAAAAAATTCGAAATTTCCGAATCAAAATTACTTTTATTATTATAACTATTTGACATTTTGTGTTTCCTCTTTGTACCTCTCAATAAATGCATAATGAAGCAAATATGATAACGTAGTCCGCCCACGACCGATCGCCTGGTTAAATTAACAGACAAAAATACTCAATCGTATTTGGATACTTTTGGGAATGGGTGATTTCAAACTATTGATTTGTTCTGGCCAGTTCCAGTTTTATAAGATGTAGCGCAACAAAAGTTGAAAAATATAAGAAATGAAATGTGATTCCTATTATAACGCCGTTCTTGCTGTCTTATGTCAGTTCCCGATTTTTGTTATATACATTTTATTCTTAAGTACCACTTTCTCCAGATCTGCTGCAGTTTTTACTATGACAAAATTTGATGTAGACCGATAAAAAATGATTTTTTTTGACGTTTGAACTTTATTTTAATATATTTTAGCTTAAACCTCAAACATATTTTTATAACTTTGGGATTAGCTCGTCGCTGGCAGATGTTCGCTTTGAAATTATTGAAATATGGCAAATTTCTTCAGACTTTGGGAACCCGACTATGATGGTCTTCAGTACGTTTGACACTACAGAAGACGATTATGGCGAGGTCTTGTTAAAAATAAAAAAAAACATATAATTAGAATAATTTTCAGAAACATAACTAAACTGACATTTGTAACAACAAGTTCTCAATACGCCGGTTTAGTAAAAATTATGACAAATTTTTGCTACACATATAGAGCCGTATTTATAAATATTTATTAGGGGTTTATTTGTCGACGTGTTATAGTAAAAACACTCTTCAAACGTTCATTACAATTAAGGCCGAAGTTACTTTTGAAATCCGCAAACGTTTGTTGTTCATTACGAATAAAAACAAAATTTACTAAATGATATAATAAATAGATTAGTTATAGTTAATATTAAATGGTGAGTTCGCCACAGAACCGAAGATCCGGAAACTTTTATTGTGGCATACAAACTTTAGTTTCAAAAAATATGAGCCATATTGAAAATGTTTCATTACATTAAATCTCGAAAGCTATAGATGACAAAAACTACTGACGATTATAAAATCACTACATCAGATATTGCCGGCAAATATACATTTCCACAATGGACAGATTTCGTAGACAGATTTTCAATTTAAAAACAAAAAAAATCCAGTTGGTGGAGAAAAAAGTCCATTTTCCGTTTTGTGGATACGTCGAATGCAGTGGTTTTCAACGTAATGGTACTATTCCGATTCGCCATATCAATAGCTAAATTTTGGCCTATTAAATTTTATTCTAAATCAAACCTAAATCAAATTGGAGAAAAGCGAAAAAAAACTTTGGTGCAGTTTTGTATTTATGGATATGTTGAGTTGAATACCATGATTTTCATTCATATGTTTCATTACCATTGCAATTTCACTATAATTTCAAATAATAAAAAAAAAGAAAAACATTTTATTGCCTACCATTCAATGGTATTGAAAATATTTAAATTTCTGCAATTATAATGAAATCACACCGAATATTTAAAAACTAGTTTCAATTGATTCAAAAAAAAAAAAAAAAAAACACATTATCTTTATAGCGAACATAACTTCATTTTTAATGCATCACATTATGAAGTTCCTGTATTCCAGGATGACTACGTTAAAATGGTAATTTGTACATCAATCAATAAATCAAGTTCTTCAACTCAAAACTAACACAACAGTCCAAAAGACACTGTTCTGGTAATGATTATTTCTTCAAATTTTAGTGCGATTTAGTTACAATTGGTAATTGTAATGAAACAATTCATAAATGGTCTGAACTCACCATCGTTGATGGTAATTAAAATAAATCTCAATTAATTGAACGCATTTATTCTGCCTTAATAATATCCAAATAACAGTTATTTCATCTTGTTTTAAAACTGACATCAGATCTGACAATAAAAGTGTACTTGTACGATATGTCAAGAGGTACAGACGTTAAGAGAAAAAAATAAAAATTTATATTTAAGTTATGGTACTTCAATTAGGAACTACGGCTTGACAAAACAAATGATATTGATTAGAGTGATATCGTAAGCTATACGAAGAAACATTTTCATTACGTTAATTTCATATATATTACTGGATCTGGTGGAGGCAATTCAAAGGCATATCTGTTATCCCCATTCCTAGGATATCCAAAAACAAAAACTACCCAAATATACTATTTTTTTTTCTTCTTGATAAATTCAAATACTTCATGATATGAGTGCGGTAATTGTGTCACTATTCCAATATTCGTCGCAAAAACAAAAGGTGGGTATTTAATCGTTTTGAGTTTTGCCTCCTGACACAAAGAATATTTGATTGAAATTTGTCAGATTTTTGTTTTAGAACGAAAGGTAAAACCGCAACTTTTGAGTTTTAAATATTTATTGGTAGCTTGTTTATAAACCTTTTTATGAGACAATTTTGGAAATTCTTTTTTAAAATTTTTATTAATAGTTTCTATATTTGTTTATACTTTTGGCTTTAGTACGTACAGAAAATGAGTGCGAGGGCCAAAGGGGAAATATCAAAACTACTGCTAATTTGTTGTATGTGCGCTTGTGTTCTTATTATATTATTCTTATATATTAATAGTTAATTTAGTTTTGTTTTGTTTTTTGTTTTTTTATTTAATTTTTGTGTTGTGTTTTATTATTGTTATTAATTATCATTTTTATAAAATGTACATTGATTTATTTACGATGAAATTTCTTGATTTTTATAATCAATTTTACTGTAGTTTATTTGTTTTATTTTTGTTATTCTTGTTTGCATCTTTAACAACTAAATATGGCGTTCAATGTTTTTTTTTTTTTTTTTTTTTTTTTTTTTGTTAAACAAAAATGTTCTCTTAGTATTTGCATAAGTTTTGTAAATCTATAAAAAATATAGGTTCATCATCATGTTCTAAAAAAGAAAACTTTAATCCAAAAAAAAAGAAGTTTTTTTAATCTAATTTTTAGGTACCGCGACGATTTGACAATTATAACAAATACGAAAGGTAGGGATGAATTTCTTTTTTTCTTTTTCTTTTTTTGTTTGTTTGCTCTTAACTTAAAGTACTAAAAATATGATAATAAAAAATATTAAGTAAATATTACACACACGCGAAATGATGAGAAGGTTTGGGAAGTAATATAAAATATATGTTGCTATATTTAGGGTAAATAAGAACAGCTGATATCTTTTTAACTTAAGCATTAAGAAGAAGAATACATTATTCATCAATTATATATATGTGTATATATGTGTTTTGTTACTTATGTATTTGTTGTTGTTGTTATATATAGATAATGTTTGTTCGCTAGGATCATCTTAACAAGTAGAGGCGCGTAGAATTGTAAAACGGAAGAGATTGCTTTCGGTTGACTTTTGAGATTCATATTTTGCTTAGCTTTTGGCGTAAAGAAAAAATAACGTTGAGACTCTTCTTTCCTTTGCTTTCAAAGTTTGGCCGCTTACTTAAGGTTCCTGTAGTAGTGGTAGTAGTAGTAGCCGTACGTACGTTGTTGTAGTTGAGGCGGCAATCATAAATTTCTACTTGTTGTTTTCTTGCTTTGTTTATTTGTGTGTTTTCTTTTTATTTTATTTTATGGAGGGAGATTTCATTTGATACGATTACGTTTGTTTTGAGAGATAAGAAAGCGGCTTTAGACACTGTTTTATGATTAGTCATCTACCGTGGCACCAGTGTGGGTTTATATTTTTGGTTTTATGTAGGGGTTAGCATGTAAAAAGTGGCAAAAAGAAGAGAAAACAATTTGTTGTTATGGTTAATAATAGTTAGTAAATATTATCAAAATAAAATGGATAATTGCAATTATTAGACAAGATATTATAACAAGGATAATAAACATATGTATGTATTTGTATTTGCACGCAAGACATTTACACATAAACTACACTAAGTTTTCCCACCATTTTGTGGGGGTGCGGACCACATTTAAATGGGGTGGAGAGGTGGCAAGGAGAAGGTATTTGGTTGTAAGACACCGACAAAATCTGAAAGGTTGAGAAACGTTTTATAAAACAGCACAATTCTTTAACTTAATAATTCAGTTACTGCTTATAAAAGTGATTATACTACGCGTTCCTGTTGCTTTGACCTATTCCTCCATAGAGTTTGGAAAAAAAAAGCAAAACTATAATATCCATTACTAACTAATTCATTTACTAATCATTCCATGTGTATGAAGAAAGTGCTGGAGAATTTGCGCATCGATGAGACCAACTTTATTGTTTTATTTTATTATCGAGAAAAGCGACAACGTGTCAACGAATACTCAGGTTTGACAAATCTGCTTGTTCTTAAAAATGTATAAATCAATGAATGTGAAAAATGAAAAAAATACAATTTTTAAGAGAGTCAACTTAAAAATGAAAGACTCGTTTATTTACAAAAATCCAGAAAAATAGCTATTTAGGGTTTGATCTCATATAAAAATAATCTACAAATATACTCTAGTGAACAAAGAAGCAATACGTAAGCTATTATAATTTGTTCACAATTCTGAGTTTAATTAATTTTCTAACTACATTCAATGAAAGGTATCCGCTTAAGAACCTGTATTAAATTAGAAGTAGGCGTCCAATTAGTCTGATTTGGATTTTATTTTTATTCAAAAACAAAAAATTGATAATTGGCGTTATTAGACAAGATGTAGATATATACATAGATAGACTATATATAAACAGACTTTAAACCATGTAAGCATTTTGCCATCATTTATGGGGCTGATCACATTTGAATGGGAGTGGAGGTGACAGGAAGAAAATATTTGGTTGTAAGACAGACGCCAAGCAAATCTGAATATTATAAAAACAGCACAATTCTTTAACTCAATAATTTAGTTATTTACTTATGAAAGTGATTAAACTACTTCATTCGTATCGCTTTGGCCTTATTATGGGACAAATTATTTCTCCGTAGGATTTGTAAACGAAAATGTCCAACAATTCATTTACTAATAATTCATATAAATGAAGAAACTGGTTGATAATGTGTGCATTGATGAAAACCAATGTTTTTATTTTTGTTTTATTATCGAGGAAAGTGAAAATACGTCAACGAATACTCATGCTTGACAAATCTGCTTCCCTCTTAAAAATGTCTACAGCAATGAATCTGAAAAATGTAAAAATGCAATTTCGAAATGGATCGACTTCAAATTGAAAAACTCATTCATTCCTTAAGAAAATTCAGAAAAATACCTATTTAGGGTCCGATGTCATACAAAAAATAATCTATAAAGATAATCTAGTGAACAAAGCGGCACAAAAACTATAATAATTTCTTTACAACTCCAAGTTTACTTAATTTTCTAACTAAACTCAATTAAATATATTCCCTTAAGAACTTGTATTGAAATAACGCTTGATTTTAATGAATTTAAAATGAAATTTTCTTTTCGTTCACACTTCTAGATTGTATTTAATCAGCCACTTTTAATTGACATTTAAGTCGATGACTTCCTATGTTTGCAATTTTGCTATAACTGGTTTTGAAAAGTGCATCAGTGGCCTGCAAAAGATTCAAACAAATCTATGTATTGTTGCGCATCATTGTGCACTTTTGAAAAGAAATCATTGGCTCTTTGTTTAGTTCCCTCCAGTATTGGTTCCAATTATGATAATCTCATAAAAAAATGTTTCCAAAAAAATAGTTTTACATTAGGAACGAAAGGGAACAAACAGTTTTTGGTAATCGATTCTACATTGCTACTGATGCACAGATATAATGAAAGCTGGGCCAAAACATGCGTTTAGAAGATATTGGAGAGTCTACATACCATTTTATGAGAATTGGTATTACTTATAAGATTTTTTTAAACTAATTTCTTCCCTCCCTTCTAGGCATTTATTTGTCTTTATGATTGGGTCGGTGACTTGTTAGTGTTAATAAACATAATTTGCTCACGTGAAACGATTATGTTATATACAACCACATATACTAAGTGTAATAAACTCCTCATATCCACTTGTGATCCAAGACCTTCTCAATTTTATATATAAAAAAATACATACATATGATTAATAACAAACATTAATAAACATTCATATTTCTTCAATTAGATTACGTTCTTTTTTGAAGTTCGACTGATTGTTTTTGGTGCAAAATGTAGAGTTAATTTAAATTGTCAATCGATTTAATTTCATTTTTTTGCTGTTGTTGGTTGAGTAATTTACAAAAACATGAAAATATTAGATTTTAAGATTATAATTTCATTGTTTTATATATGTAAAATATAAATTGTTTTTAGTTAACTTGGCCTTTGGTTAGTTGTTTCAGTTCATTTAGCAAAAAGAATATTTATATTTAGAAAAAAAAAACAAAATTATGTTTAAATTAATAATATTAATAATATTGCTTTTATGGAACATACAAATAAGAGAAGATTCTGAAAACAGATATTATTAATAACATTAGAGAGTATTATAAAAAAAAGAGAGAAATAAAAAAGAAAAACGTTTGCATGTGCATTATTCGAAAATGAATTAAAACTTCAGGATAGTACAGAATTCATTAATGCAATGCATGTAATGTATGTGTGTATGTGTGTAAGTTTAGGTTTATATACTCGATGTATGAATTGTGGCAGGGGAAGTTTTGTTACTTATATTAAGAGTGAGAAGTGAAGAATTGTTGTTGGTGGGTGTTGAGATGGTTTCATTGATATCAACTAGATATGTATGTTTAAGCAATGCAAATGCAAGTTTTAGTTTTTTTTCTTGTTTTGTTGGTATTAGAATATCGTTAACATATACAACTTATGCACTAATTAATTAATTATCGAGTTTACATGTTCTTAAAGAAGAAATTAATCAATATTAAACCACAACCAACCAATAATATTATGGATTTAGTTTTAATCACTATAAAAAAACGTTATTAGCCTAAAGGTTTATAAAATTAGTTATGAGTAAATGAAAAGTTGGCTTGTTGTTATGTGCCTCGGTAGACATAGAGTTAAGATGCGTTTATTACAAAACACGGAACAGAAGAAGAAGACAAGGGATCGGCGGTCGCTTCAGCTTTCTAGAAATCCATCGTTGCATTCATCGTTGCTGTGTTCCCTATACTATTAACGTTGGTTTAGTACAGGATTGTTATATCAATGTGAGGCAAAATAAACGCAGAAAAGAACAATTGACGTGAACACGCTTTTTTTTGTTTGTTTTTGTTTGTCTCTTCTTAAACTCATTGATCTTTATTTTTGCTAATTGGTGTACAAAATTAACATTTCTTCTTATCTTCTCAGTAATCTGTATGAAATACAACAAAGATCCCTCTATGTTACAAGTATTGAATACGAGTATGAATATATAAAAAAAAAAAATAATCAAGACATTAAAGTACAAAATATTCAATGTTTTACGTCTATAACTATTAAATTACCAACTAGAAATTACCAACTAAATTGATTTCCGTTTTTCTTTATCTTTTTAACAATTATTTTCATTACTTGCTATCATTTTTTTGTTTTTTTTTTGCAGATTTCTGTTCAATTTTAATTTCTGATTACACTAATACATTATTATATTTATTGTATTTGCAAAGGCACAAGTCAACATCGAAACAATTGTAGCTCAATTCAAATTCCTTTTTATTTTCGATTTGAGAACAAAATTTCAAATTGCATCGAATTTTATTTGTACATCATCATCATCAAGAAGAAGAAATATAAGTGTTTCGTCTCTTAATTGCATTATTGTATATTACAAATAAATATCATCAACTAGATAGTAGTAATAAATATCATAAAAACACAACTAACCTGTTCAAGCTGTAATTTTGTTAAAGAAAACTTTATAATGAATGCAACAATAGCCATCGGATATCAGAGGTTACTTTTTACTCGATTGGGGTCCCCAGCTCGGCACAGACGTTTATTCTTATTGTATGATGTTGTGTTCAATATGGTGGCAGATGAGGTTGCATGATTGAGTTAAATTTGTTCGATTTTGGTTTAAAACGTATAAACGCATACTTCTTAAAGAGGGGAGCAGAGACGATATGATACGTAATGTGAAAAATGGTTGATTTAATTAAAAAAAAAAAAAAAATAATAAAATAAATAAACTTCTGTTAGAGTGGAGAAGATTATTGTTCACATATTTGCTTTGTGGCAATCTCATTGGATCTCGATAAAGCCCGGCTTTGCTGGAACCCCAACTGCTGCTCTCTGATATGGATGTTCACGAGTAGCCGCCAAACGTCGTTGTTTAATGGCTCCTACTAAAATAATACATTTAATACAATTGATTAAAAATAAAGTTCACTTTTTTTTCATTAATATTGCATAAAGTACAGATATATGTATATGAATATATAAATGTAAAACCAAATCAATAAATTTGTATTTAAACTACTACTTTGATCAACTATTGCAACAAGGATATTCGCTCCAACTATATCGATACTACTAGGATTAAGGCTGGTGATGTCTAATTCTGTTCTGTTTGTGTGTTTCATAAATTCTTTGGAATGAAACGTAAAAAAAAGTGAAGTGATTTTTAATTTTTATATTTGATATCGAACATGACGCAAAACGAAATGACCTTAACAATCCTAAACTAAAAAAAAAAAAACAAATTATAAATTTATTACTACAATTGAATTGAGAATATTTACGTACGTATGATGTCTGGATTATTTATGGTTCGCATTACATTTCTGACTAGTATTTGATTGTGGATGGACGGAGATTGTGATGGTGGTTTCAATTACAAAATTGTTACATGTAGCGCATATAATTATTTTTATATCCAGATGATTTGAAATTGATTTCTAACATCGTTATAAACTTGCTTCTACTGTGGATATATAGGTATTATGTAGAATGTAACCTAATGTTGGGTTCAATACTTAAAAACTGTTTTGAACTACCATATTCATCACATGCCCGATGTTGAACTGTTCACTGTTTTTCATTTGGATGAAAAACTCTTTGCCGTATCTTAAGATTAAAACAGAAATTTATAGCACCTTTTTAGATCCATAGCAGTGCCTGCTATTCTACTATTGCTAATATGCTTCACTATATTCTATTAAATTTATAAAAGAAGAACTTATTAAAATAAAATTTGATCTCATTTCCTGTATATACTGTAAATGACTATTGCTGTTACTTTGCATAGAGTTGGGTTGATTGAATTGATGTTGAAAATGGCACAAATTGGAAAATTCAAACGGGTCCTTAATGAGCTAAAAAAACAAAAAATATGCTCGCAACTTCTAAGCTTTATATTTTGAATGCAAGACTTTCTTTCGCCGTTTTGTGTGATGTGTGTGATTTAAAACGTTTGCAATTTCTTACTTTACCTCAAGGATAGATTCGCCAGTGGTACAGAGGGTGTAATAAAGAAAATGGGTTTTGAAATAAGTCTTTGTTCATTGACTGAACAAATGTTGAACTTTGTCATGAATTAATCACAAAGAGTTCAAAAGAAACGAAGAATGAAGTGCACTTTGCCACCTCATAATGTTTTAAAACACATGTTCTTACACTTTACTATTAAGATGTTTATTTTGCTTTAATTCTAATTTAGCGTTAATCACACTTCGAATGACAAAACAGCAAATCTTATCAAATTTCCGGAAGAAATCGAAATATAAAAGTAAAAACCTATAAACAATTGCAAAATCGAGTCCCCAATGGCATTTAAAATGAATTGCGTAAGTGAATTCTTGATAGATTTTACTGATACCGAACACTTACAGATACTTGAAGATGAAGTTGGGTCACTGGATTCACTAATTTAATAAAATACCCATAACCGTGGTGCTTAATTATGCAATATTTATATTTGCATACATATATAGAGCTGTGTAATTATATATATATATATATATATAGATATTTTTGTAAACCTATGAAAGCTTTTTAAATACTTTTAGGATTTCCTAAATCAAATTCCTTTAATTTCCTTAGGAGGTACGAGTACATATATAAACATGTATGTGTACATATGCCTGTCTATAAACTTATTTACATTATAAACAATGAAAACTTAAAAGGAAAATTGTCAATTTTTTTTTTTTTGCTTTTAACTAGAATATACTCATTTTGTTTGGGGTGTTTAAAAAGAGAACAATTAACAAAAAAAAAAAAAGTAGTAAATACAAGTGATAAGTGCAAAACACGAGAAAGAAAAAAAAACAGCGGGCATTATATAATTATTACATAACTATAAAATAACCTAACAAAAACTTCTCTAACGCGAGTAGAAATCAAAATAACAATTAAAAATCACTTGCACTCTTTTGTTTTTAAATGTCTGCAAAATGAAATCTTTTGTTTCTTCAATCATTAACGCTTTTGAGTATAGCATAAAATCGTAAAGATAAACTAAAACTTAAATATTTATACGTTTCTGGTATGGATTTTTTTTAATATAGATATGCAAGTATATATAGATATATAGTTCCTTTTTTGTTTTTTTTTTCGAGCAATAATTTATTCATTTATTGTTTATTGCATTTATTGTTTTTCTGCGACTGAACATTTAGACAGCAAATTACATCGTTTGTGTATTTGTGTGTTCACTTGATTGATGGAGTCTTGTTTATTAACTATCGTTTTCCCTTTCAATTTATTTATTTATTAATTTCAATTAAAATTAAATATTTAGAGGTTTTATTTATTAACAAATCTATTCAAAAGACGGAACCGGCATGCAAATATCGACCAACTGCAAATGTTTTATAACAAAATAAGAAGAAGAAAAACGATAATAATGGTTATAATTTTAAGAAGAAGAAAAAAAAAACATCAAAATTAATCAAAATTGGTTACTATTTCGGGCTAGTAACATTAGTTCGTTATTGGTGGTGGATGGATGAAGGAAAAAGCCGCATACTGTTGTATTATAAATGTTTAAAAGCAAATTAAAATAAAAAAAAAACGTATAAAGCCAAATGGTTAATTTGAAAGTGCTGCAATGATCAGGTGCTCCTCCGCTTTTTCCGCACGCAATGAGAAAGTATAAAAAAAAAAAATTAAGCAAAAAATCACTAAAGTGTTAGAAATTAAAACTATATATTATTGCCATGGCACTAGTCACAGGTAAAGTTATGATGAATTCAAATGTTAACAATAAACCATAAAATTATAATAATAATAATAATGATAATAATAATATTAAATAAATAAATAATAATGATAAGATAAAATAAAACAACAAACAAAATAAACATATAACAAAATATAAAAAAAATAATCCTAAATTATGCGATGAAAATCAGTTTGAGTTACAATTTAATTGTATTTTAAATATTTAATTGTATTAAATTTGTATCAAATTTGTTTAAATTAAATTTAATATAGCTTTCTTTTGCCTATTTGAAGAGAATGGCAAATTTCTGCGTTGATTTTTATTAGGAGTGAAAAGTCGAATATACTCATAAACTCCATTGTGTTCCTTAATATTATCGAACTGGTCCTTAATGAGCTAAAAAACAAAAAATATGCTCGCAACTTCTAAGCTTTATATTTTGAATGCAAGACTTTCTTTTGCCGTTTTGTGTGATGTGTGTGATTTAAAACGTTTGCAATTTCTTACTTTACCTCAAGGATGGATTGGCCTGTGTTACAGAAAGTGTAATAAAGAAAATGGGTTTTGAAATAAGCCTTTGTTCATTGACTGAACAAATGTTGAACTTTGTCATGAATTGATTACAAAGAGTTCCAAAGAAACGAAGAATGAAGTGCCATAATGTTTTAAAACACATGTTCTTACACTTTACTATTAAAATGTTTATTTTGCTTTAATTCTAATCTAGCGATAATCACACTTCATACAATATATTTAAGATATCTATGCTGTTTCATTTGTCAATGCTAGCTTAATATTGTGTGAAAAACAATAAGTAACTTTTTTCCTGCCCATATTATTTGTGTGACCGAATATTATTAATCATAGTGAATGAAATAGAATAGAAAATAACAAACTGATGTCGGCACAACAACGAATCCAATGATTCATTTATCAAAAAAAGTGTATCAGAATGAATTTAATTTCTCTTTTAATTGTTGCAGTAATTGGCTATGCGTTGCTACATGTACGTTCTTGGCACTTTTTTTTAAAAAAAAGTATACCAGATGTTTTAATAAGAATCGATTATTCAAGATAGCTGGAATATGACAGCTTGAAGACAAATATAAAACGGCAATAATTTCAAGCTCATTTGATAAATTTCGTATTTAATAACCTTTTAAGGTTTTGATTATATTATATGACATCTCATAAACTACTGCAATGATGAGAAAATGATTCATTACATGAGGCTACCCAATGCAACAGTAATTTTAGTAACATGATCAAACCAAGAACTTGTTAAAGTGTATAATAATGAATGCACTACAAATCCCTTCACGGTTTTATTCCATATCTTCTGCATCTCACGAATAAGACATGGGGGAGCTTCTCACATTTAGTGAGCTAATGATAAACTATAAACCCCTTCACGGTTTTATGCCATATTTTTTGCATCTCACGAATAAGACATGGGAGAGCTGCTCACATTTAGTGAGCTTACACCTATTCTATTTCTAGACTCACTCAACGGGACCTATAGTTTAACGACGATTCCGAACGTCCTAGTTTAAGAAGCATTTACAAGGCTTGTCGATTACTCGACCACTCGAACTATACGAGTACGTCGGACACATCAAGGTTTTGTCCCTGTTCATCACAATTAGTTTTTGTTAGCCTAAGAAAATTTAATTTTAGAATCGCGGGAATCCTTTCGATGTTACTTCAATAAATCATATACATTTTTCGGAATTTCCGACAACACTGTTTCATCATATTATAACTTCAATCTTCCTTAACACCCTAGTTGTGCTACAGTTAGTTATAACTTTTGAGTTAAGAAGTTTAAAAAGCATTTACAAGGCCTGTTGATTACTCGATCACACGAAGTATACGTCAGACATATCGAGGTTTTGCCCCTGTTCAACGCAACAACTTTTGATTGGCCTAAGAAGATTTAATCTTAGAATCGGTTGAATCCTTTCGATGTTACTTCAATAAATCATACAAAATTTTCGGAATTTCCAACAACACCGTTTCATCATATTATAACTTCAATCTTCCTTAATACCCTAGTTGTGCTACAGTTAGTTATGACTTTTGAATTACACTCAAATCGCGTGTATGAAGCCTGGTATTCATGATTCAGAAAAAATGAAATACGAGTATAACAGTATCAACTATTGAATGGTAGGTACATCAGTTGTAAATAACTTAAGTGATGTTCTCAGGGCTGTGGGCAAATCGAAATTAAATGTCAAGCCCGGTTGCATTCAGTTAAAAAAGTTTACCTATTAGAATATTTATGATCCAGAAAAATTGAAATATAACAGTATCAACTATTGAATGGTACATCAGTTGTAAATAATTTAAATTATGTTTCCAGGGCTGTTAGTAAATCGAAACGAAATGTAACTTTCAATATTTTTTGAAATTTTTATATTTATCTCCACTCGTAAAAAAGTAACTCTGCGATATCTTTGTTATTCCGTAATTACGTACTAATAATACCATTGCACTGGTAAATCGCCAGAAACAAAGCTATGAAGCGAATGAATTTTTATGTTTAGGCCTATATGATTCGTAAATTGTCTATTTAAATGTATCATCATTTTCTGAATTACTGTAAGTCATTACATGGTTGTTAGTTTATTTTGAATGGTTGTTCTTTTGAGTAGTTTATTTTAGCGCCAAGAAAATGGAGTGGTGTATAATGCTTATGATTTGTGAGGCTAAATTGGGAATTAATCATTACGATGGTTATTTGCATAGCAAATTGAATCCAGATATCCAGCTCACGAAGGACCACATATTTGCGTAGCAAATTTGATCCAAATATCCGGCTCACGAAGGACCAAATGTTTGCGTAGCAATTAGAATATAGGAAATAAAACAAATTGAATTAATTTATTTCCTTTCTTTCAAGCAAAGGTGTAACCTTTATTAAGAATAATGTTAACTTTTCTTTGCGTAAGCTGGAGATAGCTGGGACTAAGTTCGTTTTTAGTGTCATTTTACATGTTCTAGTCAAGATGGAAGGAGGTGGCTTCGGTTTTCAATAGCCGTAAGTTGTTAGAATCTGTTCATATTATTTGAGTGGAAACGTAATCAAATATTGAAAAGATTTTAACGTAAAAATGATGGTTGCCAACCCATTTTAAATGAATTAATAGAAAAGCGAATTTCAACGTTTAGAATTAAACAGTGGTTTAATAAAGAAATTTTTAAGAATACAAGAAAAAAAACGAATCATGTGAAACATATCGTAATGATTAGGACATAAAACTAATCAGTGTATGTAACACAGTAATAGCATTGTTTCAGAAATGAAGTCGAAAATATTTCATTCGTTGACTTGAAATCATCAACATGCAAATTCGGCAAATCAACATCAAACTCAGAAATCACACATTTCTGTTTAAATCGCACAAAAATTAGTTACAATCATTGTGGAAAGTAAATGAACGTTTAAATAGGAGAAACAAAAAAGTTATAAGTTATATATAGTTAGGTTTTTTCTTTTTTGTCGAATAATGACACACTTTTTTAGCAAAATTATTGTAGTAACAAAATAATTTTGAAATAGAACAAAGTTGGGAAACACAATAGTTTTAATTCCGGGCAAAGCTCTATGTAACCCAAGAGAAGTAAAGCTCTTTCACAGTAATGATACCAAATTTTGGCTAATTCCAAAATCTTATTTCAAAATATTACATAATTCTTGTAATCCTTATTGATGCAGCTTTAACAGGAGATGAGTTAAACCTATTACAATAAATCTGTCAGATGTTTGACATTTCACTCCCAATATTGCGAAGATCAGTTCTTAGCCCTTTAGCAACAAAAACATTGTTTTAACATCTAGTATTTAAGTAGCAATATATCATTTACAAATTATGGTACAAAATTGATTATAGATTGTGGTTTTCGTAACTATGTTACATGTCGTAATATAAAATTGACATATATTAATTTTTGGGTTCAACAGATTTTCATCACATACACTAATTGAATAAATAACCTAATCCTCTGTAAGTGATAATAATCGACTATCCTATAACACAAAATAAATGGAAGTAAAAGCATATTTAAGCACATATAAACAACATAAACGGGGATTCCTAATGAAAGATCTAAAAGTGGTTTGCAAGTGGTTTCCATTTGAAATGTAATAATACATATATTCAAGTCAAAATATCAAATTTAACGTTGCAACTTAATACGAACTTGGGTCGTTAAAGAAAATTCAATGAACCTGTATCTCTTTCTTTCTTCTACACCACAGCCAGCCAGTTTTGAAACTGTCAACGTTCTTCCAATGCGTTCATTTGCGGCATTCGTGTATAATAACCTGATATGAATTTCATGTAACGAAAACATTCTGCAACGGGCTCAAGTTCGTACAGACCTTAAATTTTAAATCATTTCAAATGTTTAACCACTTCAAAGTCAATGCAACAAATTTAAAACTGAAATTGAATGTTTTATTCTGCGATTTCCCTCTATATAATTTATTACATCACTGTTTAGGTGATGGATAAAAGAAATGCATATTAAATAAATACTATTTCCTCTACAACTTTAAAAGCGTCAGCAGGAACATTTAACCTTTCTTTAGGTTACTATTTAAGAAGTTCCTCTGTGTGTTGTCGATAGTGTTTTCTTTTTGAGTGTGTATGTGTGTTGTTTTGAACATTGTTTAACATGAAATTAATTGTATTATTAAGAGAAAAGGGGGAAAAAAACAAAATGCATGTATATAAAAAAATATTGCCTCTACAAAATATAACAAAAAAAAAAAAAGAGTAACTAAAGCTAATAACCTCAAGTTTTCTTCTTAACATATACAAATATATAATTTAAAAAATAAAAATTTGGTATGTTTTTTGATCATATCTAAATTTGAACCGTTCATTATGGTTGAAACATTAGTGATGAATGCATAAAGATTAGAGTAAATTAGCCGTTATTATGCATGTCGTAGTCGAATATGTGATTCTGTTGGAAATTTAAAACTTTCCTTCGTGTTTGAGCATGAACTGCAACAAAATTCAGTCGTAGGGATCTTTTTCCTGGAGCACACTTAATTATCGATAAATATAAATAGCAAAAAAAGAGCTTTCAATTTGTATCTCTCCCGACAAAATGTAGTGCACATAGCATTACATGCTCATATGAACCTCCTCACTTGCTGTTAGTTAATCAAGAGAACGAACTACAGTGATGTGAGATATAATAAGGACACTAATGTCAAACTATAACATTTGATCAAAGAATAAGTAAAATGAGAAATTGCTAAAAATAACTGTACTTATTTTTAGCTAATATATTACAAAAACGAGTTCCATTATATTTCCTAAAATTGTTGTTTTTATTTTAAATTTTTTTAATAAATTAAACTTAAAATACAAATTCACCCTGTGAAAAAAAATAAGGACACTTCGTGTTTTCATCTAAATAATACTATAACACTAACAAAGACGAAGAGATTCACTATTAATACTGTTCTAATATTGTTTTCCAGTGGTTAATATTTTGTTGAGGCTCCTTTGTTTCTTAAAACTGCTAGTCATCGTCGGGGCATAGAGTCAACAAAGTTTTGATAGACTGAAATCGGTATATCATTCCGCGTAGACTGAATTAATTCCCATAGCTGATCGCAATTCGTGGAACACTTTCCTCTAATTGAAGTTTTCACTTTGTTCCACAATTCTCGGAAAATCGGATTTAGATTGGGAGACTACGCAGGCCATTCTACTAACTTTATCTTGTTATTCCCAAACCACGTCTTGATGCACTTTGCAGTATGTTTGGGGTCATTGTCCTGTTGGAACACACATTGCAATGGCATATTTTCTTCGGCATAATGAAGCATACAATTTTGTAGAATTTCAACATAATCTGTTGCTTTCATAATGCCCTGTATACGATACAGTGGCCCAACACCATAGTAGGAAAATGATCCCCAAACAATGATATTACCACCGACGTGCTTTGCCGTCTTAAGAGTGTATTGTGGGTTGTATTCCGTATAAATTGGTCTTCTTCCAGTATGAAGACCTCTATCTGAATTAAATAAATTAATTTTTGTCTCATCCGACCATAGAATATTTCTCCAATTTTTCTTGAGGCCAGCATGAGTGAACTTCAGCAAATTTTAGCCTTTGTTGTAGGTTCATCTTCGACAACATTGGTACTTTTCTAGCACTATGAGCTTTAAGGTTCTCTTTAATAAGTGTTTTTCGAATTGTTGATGTGTCAATTTCTATGTTTAAATCATTTTTTATCTGTTTCGATGAGATAAATGGATTCTTTTTTACATATCGTATGATTGCACGTTTAACTGTAGATGTAATTTTTGGTTTTATACTACGTATTTCTCTTAACGGAATCCATTTGACTGCATTTTCAACCATTGTTTTTGAAATTCCAAGCAACCTTGAAATTTTTCTATAACAATTTCCATCTTTATGCAAATTTTTAAGTTTTTCTTAGTTCTAGGTCATAGTGCTTAGATTTTCCCATTTTTCCTAAAAACTATAAAATTTTGCTGTTCTTAAGTTTGAATTAAATTGAAAGTTTCACTAAAATCACTCTTCTTACCTTTTGTATATAAAAAATAACTTTTAAAAGTTTTGATATTATTTAATTTTAGTTAATCGACAAACTGTCCTTGTTAGTTCGCACAACCTAAACCAATTGATCTCTGCTTAATAACCTATTTTTTTTAAATGTATACAAATTCTAAGAATTTTTGTAACGGAACTTGTTTCTGCAATATATTAGCTGAAAATGAATACAGTTATTTATGAGCAATTCTCTCATTTTACTTATTTTCTGATCAAATATTATTGTTGGGCATAAGTGTCCTTATTATTTTTCACATCACTGTATGTAAAAATCATTTCCTGCACAACTTTAATAGATTCATTCTGAAAGAATGTAGCCTTGATGCTACTATTTGTGATGTTCACAAAGCGTCCTTTTTCAATCTAAAATCTCTTGTAAATCTGAAAAGCACAGCTTTATAATTAACAAATTAATTAACAACGTTATGTCGTTGCATAACTCTTTTCGAAAATATGTAAATTCTCTTTCGTCATAAATAAATCGTTAAAATTTAAACTTCTTTATTGTTTGTGCTGATATTAACTAAAAATATCATAAGAATGTGAGCAAAATTATTGTATAATAATTCCTTAGAATGCAGGTATTGAAAAAAACACCCACACACACACACAAACAAAATATAGCATAATTCCAATAAAATTTATATTCGATTACGGCGACCAACGACTGTTTATCACAATTCATCTACGACATTCACAATAAGGGCGGCGATTATTGCTCGCATGTTTTGATTTTGGTTGTTGTTGTTGTTTTTAGTTTCTGATGTCATAGAGATTAAAGGAAAACAAAAGGGACAGATATAGTAGAATCCTTTTGCTTTGTCTGGTTAAATTGAAAATTGATCATTACGATGATTTAATATAATGACATTTTTAAGAGTACAAGAACAAAAAAAAAACGTAAAAAAAGCTTGCTTATCTAGCAAACAACCCACCGCTATGATCTGCGTATTCCGTCAGCAAGGGGTTTCCGGTTAGGGCGGGGTTGTAGATATTATAATCACCGTAGGGGGCAAAGATCATGCCATGGGCGGGATTCTCGAATGCAGGAGCTTGTGTGGCCGTGCCGGAGAGTATGCTCGCCGCTGTCGTCGGGACTGTCATGCGCTGCGACAATATCAATGGAGCGCCCAGGGGGGCAGCTTGAGGCGCACGAATCTGTTGAGCCAAACCAGGCAGTGCAGGAGCCAAGAGTCGATTGTCCGCCGAGGCGGCCGCCACCACACGACGCCACTCCTCGTCGCACACTAGTTCGAAATGAAGAAAACACACACACACATTAATCGTATGGCATAACTTTAGGACATGCAATACCAATCTATGTCAACAATCTCATATAAAGGCAGATAAGTCACATCTGGTTTATTTCAGGTTATGGGTTAGAGTTTGGTTGCTGGTGTTAACCATTTGATTCGTTAATTAATGTATTTGTTATTACTGGTATTACCCAATTATCGCTCGTTTGTTCGTTACACATACCTTGGGCCATGTTCTTCGCCGTGGTCGTATCCCTATAAGTGCCGTTAATTATAGCTAATTCCATAAGTTGACGCTTTTTAAGTTCATCTTCGCCTTCTGCTTGCTGTTAGTACGTTTTTTTGGTTTTAATTGTTTTTGGTTTAGCAGTTTGTTTTTTTTTTTTTTATTTTTTGGTCACAAAATAAAATGAAAAGTAAAATTGTAAAATTAATCAGGGTTACTTGTTTTAATAATTAAAGAAATCGGATTAACAAACAAAAAACAAAACGAAATTGTAAATAGCAAAGAGAACAAAAAACACTAAGGAACTGCCAGTGGGATAACAAGCGTCGCAGCCTGAGTTGTTGTTCAAAAGTAATTTAGAATCAACGAAAAAGACCGCTAAGCAAAGTAGGTCTTCTTCTTGGCATACCGACATTTTCCGCATTCCTGAATGTTCTCTGGTCAATCAACAAGAAGGATATCCCTCATTGTTTTAGCGGTTTCAATGAGAGAGGGTTGTGTTGGGTGGTTGGGGTAGGGGACGGCATTGATAAAAGAGGTAGGTAAAAAAAAAGATGTTCACAATAAACGATTTGTCCTTTGTTATTCTTCTTAGCATTTTCTTTTTTTTTTTTTTAATGTTAAAAACAGTGTTTATTGTTCTTGTTATTAGCTCCTGAAAGGAACCTTGCTTGCACACACACACGCGCCACACATACACAAACTCATTTACACACGATGTCAACTCACCGGTACAAGCAGCTTCTGTACTTCAGCGACAGCTTGGGCCAGTTTGATTTTGGCGCGATTCTCTGTATCTTCTACAGTAATTAAAACGTGTAACTCATCCAATAAATGTTCCCAGTTAGGTTTGCCTCTGTTAGCATCCTCCTGAAAAGTGTAAAAGAAAAGAAAGGATGTTGAGTAAACTAAATAACAATTACAATAAGAGCAATTTCAAACAAAAAAAAAATTACTACAAAGGGATTTCTTCCTTACACTTCAGGATGAATTTGATCAACCAAAAAAGTGTACACAGATTTATTTGGCTTCTTCTCGTAGAAGACCGTAGACTGAACCGCCGCTTTCGTTGCAACGAATTACTGAAGTCGGCGGGGATTGTTGATTTAATTTGCATAATATCGGACTATACTTCGGATACTTTATTTCTAACATTCTCGAAAATAAATTAAAGTCAGAATAAAGTAAAACCATGAACCATGAGATTATTTTTTTTTTCTTGATAGAAATAAAGTAAAAGGCTTCTGAAGAACATAATTGTATTTTTCATTTCATATATTTTCGTATTTTTCATATAATAAGCGAAAAAAAAACACATTTTTTTGGAATGTCCTTAGTCTTCGACCTTTTCACAGAACTCAAACCCATTTAGAAATTACTAAAGACAACTAAGAAATACCTGTCACAGCTTCATCACAATTAGATGGGTGATAAATCTCATTACATATATATTTCATATTTGTTTGTGTGGATCAGCCAGAAAATTGCACAAATTAGGCGACTATCGTTCGCATGATTGCAGGTTCAACCCCGCAAACAACCACATATCATTATTTGCACGGCAGTCAGCTTAATTTGTCCCTTTCGTGTAGTTGAGTAATCGACAGCTTCTCAAACGGTGACATTCGAAACCTTTGTTGAACTGCAGGTCCCGTTGAGTGAGGCTAGAAATAGAATAGGTGTAAGCTCACTAAATGTGAGAAGCTCTCCCATGTCTCATTCATAAGATGCAAGGGATTTTTTTCTTACATATGTCTCAACGAATGCAAAATCATGCTTAAAACAAATTGGTCATTAATTCGTTCTGTAAGTTAACAATTATTTCAATAAGAATCCTACCAGGATAGAGGACCCAATCTGATTTAATTTTGAAAGGCAATACTCGGATCGGACCAGTATGTTAAAAGTTCGATTTCAAAGAGACGACACGTACTAAATGTGACGTGAGGAATAGATATTATGGACTCACTTTAAATATACAGTAGTTCTTACAAATATAAGATTATCCATCTAGTGATTTTGAAGCCACCGATCTGGCAAGGCTGTCAGGTGTTAAATACCTACCATCTGAAGTGTTATTTATTTAGTAAAACGTTTGCCAATCCTTTAACAACCGAAGAACGTGTAAAAATAGTTAAAACTTCTTACAAAGTGGTGATTCAAACGTGGATTTTCAATCGAACAAAATGTTCTTCAGCGATAAAGCTCATTTCTTACTCGGTCGTTACGTGAACAAAATATTTGTATATGGGATCATTACCCGTAACTATGTTACTGGTGGCATCCGAAAACGCCATGGTGGTAGACATTTAAAAACAGCTACATCGCCAAGAATACTTCGAAAGGTGATGGCCAGAATTCAACGTAATCCATGACAAAGTGCAGTTGAATTTGCGAGAATTTGCAATGTGTCTGCTAGTAGCATGGAGTGCATGTTAGAAAATTAACTACGATTGAATACAGAAGGTGCTGCATTTAACAAAATTTTCTTCAGCGATGAAGCTCATTTCTCACTCGTCACGTCAACAGGCAAAATGGTCGCGTATGGGGCACAAAGAACCTAGAAGTGATTAAGGAAAAGCCATTGCATTCGGTCTAGAGGTGTTCTGTGCTGTATTTTGTCGAAAACTACCTCAAAAGGATCCGCTGCCAATTTATAAGTGGTCATTTAAATGACATTGTATTTCATACATAATAGAAGCATCCAAGCATTATAATAAAATAAAAGTTTCATCGAAATCATAGCTTCATGCGTGTTTTATTTAATTTTACTTGAAAACGAAAAATGGATAACTCTATTATTATTAATCAGTCTATAACATATCGCTTAACAAAGTTTACTGATAATAATTTCATTAAGGAAATAATGTATCAAATTATTACCTCAAAAATTTCAAAATAACCAAATTATCAAACATAGTTAATCATCTTCTTTGAATTATGATAGATTAAAATTGATAATGATGAATTACATGGAACTTTCTAGGATAATTAGCTTTCGAGTTTTCATGAATTATGATTAATTATGCTAAATTAGTTTGAATTTCATTGAATTAAGTAAAATTAGATTGAATTGCCTTGAATTAAATCGGATTAATATTAATTGATGAGTATTTGGAATAAAATTGTTAAAATAAACTACTTATTCGCTAGAAGTAAATGCCACATCAAGCAACCTTGTAACTGTAATACGCCGCTATTTTGCTGCGAATAATTGGCAACACCATGGTAGACAGAGGCGTCGTGGTGAATCTCGACGGCGACTAACTTCTTCTTGTCAGCAGCAACCGCCAGCTGCCCTGCGAATCTTCTAGTAAAATCTCAATTTTATAATGTAAGTAACAAAACTTAAAAGTTTTATTTTCTGTTTTCGATTCCTCTCGTAAGCATCGAACAGTGGTGGAATTCCAGACGTCGTGGATTTCGAATTCTTCAAAGAAGAACCTAAATTCTCTTTTTTCTTCATTCTATCGATTTGGTGGAACCTGAGTTCCAAAAAAAAAAAGTTAATGAAATTAAACATGAAAATCTGACAGATTTTGCAAAATTATACACAAATCTTTGGAGGCCACGTGAGAGCGAGCGTTGTCATGCTGAAGAATCACTTCTTAGTGTTTCTCCGCGTATTGTGGGCGTTTCTGGCGCAGAGCTCGGCTCGATCGCGTTGATTGAATTCGATATCGGGTCCCAGTGATGGTTTCGCTTGGTTTCAACAGCTCGTAATAAATAACATCGACCTGGTTCCACCAAATATAGAGCATAACTTTCACAACGTGAATATTCGGCGACGACGTGGAAGCATAATCGGGCAGATCCCATGACTATCTTTTCTTTAAATTGCTGTAATGAATCCATTTTTCATCGCCCATTACAATACGAGGAAAACCTTTGCTTTTTTGTCGCTGAAGCAGTTGTTCACAGGCGACAAAACGACGCTCAACGTCCCTTGGTTTCAAATTATAAGGAACCAAAGTTCCTTGCTGTTGAACAATTCCCAACGCATTCAATCTCTTGGAAATGGCTGGGCGATTAACTTCTAATACTGAAGCAAGCTCTACTTGAGTTTGGTACGGATCCCCATCAAGCAATGCCATCAATTCAGTGTCTTCGAAAGTTTTTCGTCTTCCTTAACGCGAATGGTCGTCAACATCATCAAAATCACCGTCTTTAAAGCGATGGAACCAATTTCGACACGTTTCACTTGAAGCAGCATTTCCGTAAACGTTTTGAAGCTCTTGATGAACTTCAGCCGCCGTTTTCTTTGATTAAAAGAAGAAAATCAATACTTCCCGCATATGATGATTATTTGGCATAAAATCATACATATTCCCACAAATAAAAGAATATGACGTCAAAAACAAATCACTATTGTGTCGAAGCAGTATATTTACCATATGCTTGGCTCATGAAGTTTAGGTTATGACAGAATCGACTAACACTCACAGCTGGCGCCATCTGTTTTTTTTTCTGTTGGCAAACAACGGGAACTTAGTTGCGCACTTAATATTGAGGGAAATGAGTACTTTATATTAATACCGACAACACCAATTTATGAAGTCACTATTTATCTTTTATTCTTACGATCATGTAAAGCAATACTGGTTCAAAATCGTCAAAAATAATTTATTGAAGGGGTCAAAATCAAATTCTGTTTATTTACATGAATTTTAAATTGTAGTTTGTTCGACATAAAGGCATTTTTAAAACGTTTTTTTAATCTTCCAAAAATTAATTAATCGAAACGAAAAACCTGTTTAAATCGGTTATTCGAAAATGGCGATTATGAAAAAACGGCAAACTCTATGGGTAAAAAACCAGTTTACCGGTTTTCAGTATTGAACACTTTAATTCTCATTCAATACATATTTCGCGTATATGTATCAGAAGAAGAAAAACTTTCTACGTGTAAGTCGAAGTTTGTCAATTAATTGTCGTTTATGGTCATCCCCTCCCCATCTTTCAGAAAATCTTATAAAATATCTTTCAGCAGAGATACAGGCAGGTGTGCCCTATTTCGATATTGTTATCAGCTGTAATAATGGGCGAAAAGGCAAAGATAAGCTTATGCGGTTGTCGATTAATATATCGTGAGTTAAAATTTCTGACAGTCGCGCAAATATAAGAATATCAGGTCTCAATGTTTTTCCTATTTAAAAATGACTGTAATGTGATGACACAGTTAAATGACAGAATTCTTTGATCTTTGACAGATGTCGTAAAATGAATGTAAATTTTGGTAAAAATATTGTCCGTTGATGAGCTCCTAAGTGGTTTCGAAAATAATTGTTACAGGTTATCCTTTAATTTCGTTCTTCTGAAAATGTTTAGCTGCAATTTCGTAAAATGCATTCAAGTTTCTAAGATTAGTAAACACAATTCGTTCGAAGTCAGGATCAGTCAGATAAAAAAAAAAAAAAAAAAAAAAAAAAAAAAAAAAAAAAAAATGTGCAGTTTTTGGCATATAAAAACCGACAAACTGGGACTCATATTCAGTTTCTGTAATTTCTATGGGTAAATACGAGTACACCAACCGAAATTCCTGTTATGCCAACATCACTGTTCCAAGACAAAAAAAAATTAACAAAAATATATGAAATCATAGTTCCTATGGCAGCTGCTACGGTTAATATGCAATTCAATTTATTGTTTAGATGTTGTCAAAAATAATAATTTCATTTTTATTACAAGCACAAGTGTCGGAATGACGTTAAGTCTCGCTGGTGCCGTTTCTGATGTTTGCAGCAAATCCACAACTGTCGCAGTTCTACAAAAATGAAACGAATTGTTCCATTATTTTAATGCTGAGTGCTTTTCTCTGAAGGCATTTTCGTTGTTTCGCCCCAAACAACTCATAGAACCAGAGAACGAAAAAACCGAGATCGCCAGCCGCGTGACAAACCGAAAACCAAATAAGAATTTTTGATGTGGGTGGGTGGGTGCAGAGATGATAATGGCGAAAATGGCGACGATGCTGCTCATAACGTTGGCATATAAGAAAAAATGTTGCGCTTACGGAGACGCGAATACAGTCGACTTGACTTTAATTAACATATTAAACGCCTTTAATAGCGTCCCAAATAAAAGATTTCCACATTTAACAATTTTGAATTGTGAAAATTAATGCACCAACACCAACAAACCACTAACACCCTCCCCACCCAGCCTGCTGTAACCACCCACACTCCATTTCTTTTTATAGCCGCCTAAAAGAAAATGGCAAAAACAAAAAAACCAAAAGTGAAATTAATTTAAAATGATTTCTGTCCAAAACAGATTTCCGAGATCGAGTTGGAAAAACTGTTGTCATCAAATGATTCACAAACCGGCATATTTATAAAATATTTTTAATGATCTTTATGACTCGCAGTGTAGAATTTTTTTTTTCTTTTATTTGCCAACGGAAAACTGATTGTCACACAAATTTGACCGAATCTTTCGGAAATTTTATGTATTCAAAATAATTCATTTTTGAAAAAAATAAGAGTAAAAAAAATGATTCACAATGTTCCATAGTAATTTGGAATTTCATTCAAAACTCAACGAGGCTTTTGCGATTTTTTTCTAGAGGAAGAAATACGACGATAGTGGGAAGAAAAATGTGACATCATCCTTAACGAATTGGTCGTTTGGGATGCAGAAATGTTTGTAGTGCGATATTTTAATACTGATAGCAGTCGTTTTTAGCAAGAATACTGAAACGAATTCACAGAAGTTGTACCAAAGAAATTTTTTTTTTATTTGGAAAAGCTATGATTGCAAAATTTCAATACAAAAAGCAACTGGATTGCATCAAATCTACATAAAAGTACATGCTAAAAATACCATCAAAAACTTCTTTCATTTATCGATTATTAATAGATATTTTGAAGTATTTATTCACAATGCACGTATTAGGGTTACCGTCTGCGAAAGATAAATCTATCATATGCAATGAACAAACCAAAGACAATTTTTTGTATTTTCCAATAAAACATTATATTTCAAGATTTAGTAATTTTTAATATTATGTTTTTATTATTTTAATATTTTTTTCGCAAAATACTTTATTTATTTGTTTATTTTTATTCATTTATTATTTAATTAATGTATTTACATATTTATTTATTTACTTATTTATCCATTTATTTATTTATTTGTTTAATTTATTTATTTGGTTATTCATTTATTTATTTATTGAATTTATTTATTTGTTTATTTATTTAATTTGTATATTTACTTATTTATTTATTTAATTAATTAATTAATTAATTTATTTATTTTTTATTTATTTTTTATTTATGTATTTATTTATTTATTTACCTATTTATTTATTCATTCATTTATTTATTTACTTACTTATTTATTTATTTATTAATTTATTGAATTTATTTATATGTTTTTTATTTAATTTGTTTATTTACTTATTTATTTATTTATTTATTAATTTACTTATTTATCTATTTATTTATTTATTTAGTTATTTATTTATTTATTCACTTATTTATTTATTTGTTTACTTATATATTTATTTATTTAATTTATTTATTTGTTTATTCATTTATTTATTTATTGAATTTTATTTATTTATTAAATTTGTTTATTTGCTTACTTATTTATTTATTTATTTATTTAATTTATTTATTTATTTATTAATTAGTTTATTTATTTATTCGTTTATTTACTTAATTTTTTGCTTTGTTTATTTATTTATTAATTAGTTTATTTATTTATTCATTTATTTACTTAATTTTTTGCTTTGTTTATTTATTTATTTATTTGTTTATTTATTTAATTTATTTGTTTATATATTTATTTAATTATTTATTTATTCATTTATTTATTTATTTATTTACATAAATTATCCTGCTACAATTTGCAATACCGAGTTTTGTAGGACATGACAAATTTTTTATTTGTTTATTCAGCAAATAATTTGCTCATTGTTTGTTTGAAAAGATTGAGTGAGGCACATTAAACTTTTATTAAAATTTGCAGGTAATCAACATTTTACATTTGCATTCTAATTCCAGCTAACCGATATTAAAACACGATTTCCACATTATTCGGAAATAGAGATATTCAAAAAAAAAAAAAAAACGTGCAGTTTTTATTTCTTTATTTACTTATTAATTTATTTATTTACCCATTTATTTATCCTTCTACAATTCACAATACCGAGTTTGAGTTTTGTAGGACATGAATAATTTTTTATTTGTTTATTCCGCAAATAATTTGCGCATTGTTTGTAAATGTACGAAAAGACAGCGGTTTTGCAATTTCCGGTTTATAATAA
>JAHXMU010000245.1:357410-378001 GCA_019455685.1 Philornis downsi
TCTCTCTCTCTCTCTCTCTCTCTCTCTCTCTCTCTCTCTCTCTCCCTCTCTCTCTCTCTCTCTTTTCTGCCTTCCGTTTTTTACATAATTGTATCTTCCGTTTAAAATGATGGTTCGCATCTCTTCTATTCTCTTGACATAATTTATTTTTATAGTGTTCCTTCACAGCAAGCATTACAAAAGGCTGCAGCGTTGCCATGTAAATCGCATTATTTTCCTCGGACGTTATCCATCATTGCTGATCATGCTGTGCCTTATCTGAGCGTTTTTTTTTCATATCAAAGTATAAATTTTACAAAAAAGAGGTCATGGAATGCACAATATGTTGCCGCTATTTGTCAAGAGCATTTGAATTAGGGGAGTGGTTTGCAGCAATAGACTAAATTTGTAGGAATAAACTGCCGTTATCTTTTGCATTTTCTTTACATAAATTTTTAGCTGTGCTCTATTAAGTTGTAATTTAGCATCAACCATGTGAGGACCGAGTCCATCACACAGAAATTCTATTATTCGGATGGTAAATTCAAATTATCTTGAGTATATCTTTGTGTAGAATTCCGGTTCTAAATAGTCTTTATTTGTTCTTTCTTTATTCTATGCAATTAACGCACAATTAGAAGAAATACTTTTCGACATTTGAGTTATTATTGTGGAATCAGCAGACACTCGCCTACTAGCATTCACAATATGCTGGATATTCCATAATGTAGCTGCGGTTTTACCAAACAATTCGGTTGCCCTTATGCGATAGGCTTCCCACCATACGAATTTCATAGGGACTACGGACACCGCCAGTAAAGCACAACAACTTTGAAACTCTGCCTGCTAAACAACTTCTCAGCACAATGAAGAAAGAATAGTATTTTCTTAGCTTCATATTTTCATATTCATATTTCCGCTTCTTAGGAAGCTCTGTTTAATTATATCAAAGGAACCGATGAAATTGAGGCGTTATGACGGACAGTCGTTGTAAGAATATCGAACATATATAATATTATATTAATATTATATAATTTTATTATAATTATTATAATTTATTAATGAACAAAAATTTTAAACACATATTAAACAATGTAAATTTCAACCTAAACTTAAATTTAAAAGCTTAAAATTGTTGTTCATTAATAAAAATTAAAATTTTAAGCTAAAATTAAAACTGTTTAATATGTATCAAGAATTGTTACTCTTATAAAATGACTTAAATTAATTAGATATTTGAATTACGATTGAAAAAAGAGAGTTGTCATAAAAATGATGTAAAGGGGACCTGGTGAAATGATGCATATGTGGGATCCGGTGAAAAGGCAGTGAGTCAAAAGGAATCAAAAACTACAGCATATTTCCAATGTTAAATTCATAAATGATTATCCATTTTCCATCACTTCTAGATCATGATCAGCGGATCTTCTTAACTTCTCTGGATGTTCCTTTTTTTCTTGTTGGTTTCGGACGATACAAGAGAGGGGCACCGACACGTTTCAATGACAGTTTTATATTTTTAAGTGGTTTCATATTTTCGTGCACTACTGTATTTATATTCGTTATTGCGGTCCATTCGACTTTGTCACACATTAAAGAATGATGCATGTTGGATGTGCCTCAATCGCAATCGTTCAGATGTTGAGATGAACATCTATCTATACATACTCGTACATAACTTGTACCTACATGTGTCTTTATGACAAATATATTAATTCTCATGTTGTGAAGAAGAAACTTTTCCTTTTTTTTCTGCCACTTTTCCGCATTCACTCTTTCGATTTGTTTGGTGTACGATCGTATAAAATAAAAAGTTAACATAAAAATGGCATATTTTGTACGATTGCCAATAACTTTTACTTGATTTCTTTTCTTTTGGTTTTCTTCCCCCCTTCGTTAGCTCCTGCATAATACAACATTTGTGGCAAGCAACAAGTGGAGCAAGGGATGAACTGAGTATCGACAAATACGCACAACAAATAAGGCTATAAAATGAAATGAAACTCAAAAATGCATAACTACAAATGTCAGCAAATATTCGTTCCTTCGCTCAGCTTGGTTGTAATGACACCGCTGACAGTGTTGTGTTCAGAAGCAACAGCAACACTAACGGTTATTGTCCCATTGGCCGCCAGGCCACGCTCAAAGGTTTTTCTGTAAGCCAACAAATGCTGGCAGAGGGAGTTTGTATGTCTATTTAAGAGCGCAGCACAGCGAACGTGACACGACCAAAAATAGGAAACGACGGCCAAAACGGATGTAAAAACATTTGGATTTCTTTTAATGCATTGCATATTCGTTGTCGTCGTCGTCATTGACGTCTTCTGCCGTTATGACAAAATTGAGAAGCAAACAACATTGTATGCACGAGTATACTCGTATGTATGTATGAACAAAAGTACACCATGTAAATATTTCACTGTAAACATATTGACTTCTTTCTGTACGTACATGATGTACAGATAGATATATACATACTCGTACATAACAATATCCCTTCCCTTCTTGTCATACATATGCAATCAGCAATCAAATTCAATATTCAAGCAAATTCGACTGTCATCAACTGGCATCTGAGAATTGAAAACATATTGTCAAAAATTAGTTTTTTCGTTTTTTGTTTTTGTGGTTTTTATTCTGAATTTGTATTTCATTCATCACACCTACTCATGTGCCCAATTCTCTCTCATGTGCCTGAAAGCACAGTCGACACATCAGTGAAAACCCACCGGTCATCACGCTGCCATCTCCCACCCATCTCTTGATAAAAGGTGTCCGTTTTGTCGAACGTTTTGTAATGGCAGAAATAGTATCAGTCGTTTCATCTGTTGATTACCGCTGCCTCAATTGCCGACACATAATAGACCATAAAAATGTAATTTAGAATAGTTGTGTTGGTGGCGGTGTTGCCAAAAAAAAAAAGTTTTTTTCTTTTTAACAGCTCACACAATTTCTTTTGCCTCTTCCATTTTGAAAATTACAGCCAACAATTAATAAAAAAAAACTCAAAAATATTGGATGTGGATGGCAGGAATGTTTAATTGACAAGTAAAATCATCGTCAAGGTAAAAAACCAAAGCGATGGGTTACTGAAACAAAGATGCGCCACTGTTAAGGTTATTTTTGGCTATCAAAAATGATCAAATCATATATATTTGGTATATTAGCAGCTCTTATGGGAGTATTTCGGTATTTTTATGATAATTTTAATTTAAGATGAGCTAATTATCACGCCACTGCATCCGATCCTAGTGTTGGGGCTGCCAACGACCACTAGGTAAGTAACAGAAGTTATCTACTGACCTAAGACGCATCGATGTTAGCGTGCCATTTAGGTTTCTCAACTAGATGCCTTTTCACTTTAGCTGCCATCAAACTGATGTCTGATGACATTACCAGGGAATACTTGCCCAAAGGTCGGAATTCGTGAACTGCTTGGGAAATTCTGCAAAGGGATCTGGTTACTCCCAAGTGAATAACAATCAGAGAGCGCTCAAATTAGAAATTTCCCCATTCCTTATGGGACTAGAAAAGGTAATACTGGATTTATGCCTGAATTAATTTAGCAACATTTTTCAATTTTTTACATAATTTGTATATTTGGTATATTAGCAGCCCTTATGGGAATAGAAAAGTAAATACTGGATGGATGCCTTATTGACTTTAGCAAAGTTTTTCGATTTCGCACAAAATTTGGTAGTACAATCCAAGGTGTTCACATTTCATAATTTTTCCACATTTCAACATTGCTTGATTTCCACACGCAAAAATCGTATTTTCTAATATTGTTAAATAAACGCATAGAAATCTCATTCTTAAAAGAAATTTATCAAGTTTGCTTAAATAAAAAAGCTGTCCGCATTTATTACTATTAATAATTAACTAAATTGCCTTCATTTTTTTTTTGTTTTTTTTTTAAATTTCACGATTCCTTGATTTCTATACACAAATCGTATTGTGCAGTACTGTTAAATAAAAGTGTCGAAATCGCATACTTAAAGGAAATTCTCAAGTTTGCTTAAATGAAAACGTTATCCGCTTTTATTACTATTAATTATCTAAATTTTTTTTTAAAATTTTTCCAAATTTCATCATTCCATGATTTCTACACATAAAAATCATATTTTCCAGTGTTGTTAAATAAACTCATCGAAATCTCATTCTTAAAGCAAATGTATCAAGTTTGTTTAAAGAAAAAAATAGTCCGCAATTATTACTATTAATAAATATCTAAATTATCTTCAATTTTTTTAAAATTTCACCATTCTTTGATTTCTATACACAAATCGCATTGTGCAGTATTGTTAAATAAACGGATCGAAATCTCATTATTAAAGGAAATTTAGCAAGTTTGCTTAAATAAAAAAGTAGTTCACATTTATTATTATGAATAATTAATTAAATTGTTCTGAAATGTTTCAACATTCCTTGATTTCTACACACAAAAATCGTATTTTCCAGTATTGTTAAATAAACGTATCAAAATCGATTGTTTAAAGGAAATTTAGCACGTTTACTATAATATAAACTTATTGCTATTAATAGTTATTTAAATTTTCTTCAAATTTTTTTAAAATTTCAGCATTTTCTGATTTCTACACGCGAATCATATTTTCCAGTATTGTTAAATAAACGCATCGAAATCTTATTGTTAAAGGAAACTTATCAAGTCTAAGTTTAAGTAATCCGCTTATATTACTATTAATAATTATCTACATAAATTGTCTTCAATTTTTTCCAAATTTCAGCATTCCTTGATTTCTACACACACCTCGTATTTTCCAGTATTGTTAAATAAACGCATAGAAAACGATTATTTAAAGGAAATTTAGCATAAATTTAAAAATTTATTATTATTATTAATAATTATCTAAATTTTCTTTTAAAAATTTTCTTTCTTCTTCCTGTGTGTGCAGAAGTTTGATTTGCTTATTTCTGATTTTTGCCAGACACTTTTTCCTAACCAGAATCTAGAGGTTTACATTTATGCCTACCGACATTGGTAATATCATAAACATTATTCTGAAAGGATCGGGAAATGTTTCTGAATTTTAGCATTGCCTTGAAAACTGTGTAATTTTATTCAAATTTCATGCCGAAATCAGAAAGTAAATTATTCCTAATGTGTAAGTCGAATTCAGTATTTCAGAAAATTGCTATCAACTTGGAGGCAGTGGCATATTTTCTTACGCAATCGCTTTTGTAAGGGAATTCGATAGCATTAAGGCCTATTAACACAGGAGCGACATGACAAAACGCAACTGAATGTCAAAAAGTTAATGTGCGTGGATTGCTATGGAAACATTCACACCAGAGCGATACAAATCGCAAGCGACGGCTACGCAATAATGATTTGCTTTGACTCGCCGCGAGGTTTTCGCTGAAAATTCAATATCGGTCCGTATTCGCGAAAGATAAACATTTGGCAGGCTTCGAGGATTGGAAAAATGTTAGCAAAAGTGCATTATTATTTTTTATTATTTGTTTATTTATTTATTTTTATTTATTATTATAAATAGGTATAACATTACTATTACTTACTGTTTTTAAACAGTAGTGTGGTAATAAACACTCGAAAAGTGCGACATTGATTGATTCTACCGCCCTCGCACAATGGTCAAGGTTTACTTGGCACTGTTCTGCAAAGTTACAGATTTCAAAAGTCTTTTTTCTTTAGTGTCCTGCAGGTTTGGAAGTTGCATAACTTCTAAAATATAAGACCATTTGCTGGATTCTACTAGTCTACACGAATTAAACGCATGTTCTTTAGAAGCTGTCTCCCAAGTAAAACTGTGGAAAAAAAACTTGCATAAAAATGACAGTTCCACTTCCACAAAATTTGCTGTGGTTCATGAAATCCGTAGTTGATTTCCGGTACAATTAATTAACCATTATAGTTGCTGGTAACTACTTTGTTAGTTGTTATCAAGCTTTTTAATTGGTGGAATTGTAAACACACTTTGTGGTTGTCTTGAAATGGGAATAATGAAAATAAATACCAAATAATATCAAACGAAGAGAAACTTTTTGGAGATAAAACAAAATTCAATGCAAACTTGTTAAGTACCTACATTTATTTATTTTACCAGGTCAAATCCGGGTTAGGTGAATAACGAATTCAAAGTAAGTGTAACAGTTTAACTAATGTTAAATTCCAAGAAAAAGATCTTTGGAAGACGCTTTTCATATGAAGACGAATAACATGAAAAAATTTATGAAAAAAAAATTTGGAACCTTCATATTGGCGAGCACCTTCAAAGACCTGATACACATTTCAATATAATGTGTCTTCAAGGATACTTCTCTTTATGAAAAGTCCCTTCAGTGATACTGTCTTCCATTTACTTTTGCTCTTAAAAAATATCTTCCATTACGCTTTTTTCATTACTGCCTTGAATGATCCATTCTTTTATATGAAAGCCGTCGTTCATGACAATTTTCCATATGAAAACTCTCCTTCAACACACTTTCCTGTATGAAAACCCTGCTTCATGACACTTTTCTATATGAAACCCGTCTTTCATGACTCTTTTTAATATGAAAAGTAGCTTTCATGGATGGCACTTTTCTGGGTGATTGATGTCACTTTTGTATGCAAAAAATGTATTCCCATGAATTTTTGTTCATGTCGACTACAGTTCAGTTCACTTTTACATTATACTCTTAATTGAAGGAAATTGAGATATGTATACTTAACTAATCTTCTGAAACCAAACAAGAAAATGCATCACTGGGTTAGAGGAATTATTGTTTTTTTTTTGACATTTTAGGGATATTTGTGGGGACATTTTATTAACACAATAACGACAGCTGTTGGTAAATGTATTCTTATTTGTACACGTTTATTTCTTTTCTTTGGAGTTTATTTCGTCCCTCTGCCCAAATGACAAAGATAAAAATATGCCAAATTTATATTAAAATCAAGTCAAGCAGAAAAACTCAGATAACTACAGCAACAGCAGCAAAAATAAAAACTTACCTTCTTTTTATCTCTCATAGAACCTTTGCCTCTAACCATAATTTTGCAGCCAGTCTCTTGTTCCAACTGTTTGGCGGTCATGCCACGTGGACCCAGGATTCTACCAACAAAATTGAACTGTAACGAAAGTAAGAGAGACACAAAAACAAAACGTAAATTTATATATATTTCTGATATAATTACGAATGATTTATTTCTTTCAATGATTTATTTAACAATAAATTAGTTTAGTCAATAAGAAACAGAAATATACGATACATTTTTAATTTATCCTCAATTATAAGACATGACGTAAGAGCGGGTGGAGCGGAATAGTGGTCTAAGCTATGCTTGTAAATTCAAGGTTCACTAATGGATCTCCGGCAACTAATTCAGTGATAGGTTTCTAATGAAAATTGTCAAATTAACCTGTCAAAATTGTTGCGGTTGCTCGCTTAAGTCTGACTGTAACGAGGTATTACCATGTCTCTGCTGTGCTTACAATCTGTGGCTGTTCTCAAAGTCAAAATTATTATTTTCAGCCCATTTCGTTGCATGCACGATTGACTGCCAGTCAGTCAGTCAGTCAGCGTTTTGACGATTTATTCGCGAAGAGGAAAATGCCAAATGAAATGGAATGGCATTAAAAACAATCAACGATATTTGACCTGGGGGCAAGCGCCTTAAATCAACACGACGTGTTAACCAATCAGACCAAGACAACATGTGAGCAACAACAACAGCAACAGCAGTCGCAGCAACAATCGCCACCCACGTTATTGGGGATGTATGAAATGATTGAAATGTAATCATTCTTGATTAGTGATCGTTTGAACTGAATGAGTTAACGTTGAAGTTTCTTTCTATGGCGTAACAGCTTTAACCTTTTTGCCACCATCTCCACCAAAGCGGCACGCAATTGCCGCTTTATTAACTGTATAATTATTATTATTGGCATAAAAACAATAATACAATACACAGCGATTTATATTGCGATGAATGTCGAATGACAGGCACACAGGCACTTTGACATATAATAATATCGGTTTGCACTGATTTCTCATTGCCTACTGAATATTATATGAATATATATGCAGATATTTGGCTAAGGCAACCAATTGACAGCAACCATATTTGACGGTTGTCACAAACGATCAATTTGATTGAGCTTTAAACTGTTTCTATTACTAAAATAGTTTATATATTATAAATATTTGGAAAAAAAAAGTTAATAAAAAAAACGGCTTTTACACCTACTTACAAAATTTGGTTTTGCCAACAACAATTCTGTTGGGTTTCGATACCCTTCTAATTAATTTATTTGATTCTTAAAATATCTTTTTGTTTGTTTTCACTTTTTTAATATCAATCAAGAAAAAAAACTAAGTTTTCTTGTGACTAAATTATGGGTTAAGTTAGCTTATTTTACCTATCGCAGCAGAATCGTTGCCATATCTGACAGTTTGGAAAGTGCTTTATGAGAAATTCGGTTGCCTCAACGAGATTGTTTCAACCGAATTCCAAAATGCAGACACCAAATTCATTGGATACAACCGAATAGTCCGATGAGAAAATTTCGCATCGAGATCGATTACTTCCAAGAGAGTGGGAGAAAAGGGAAAGTCATAAAATACTTTTAAAGAATTTTGAATAAAATCACACCATTCCAAATGAAATTTTTTTTTATTGATGATAGATTATTTGAAAAATTTGCTTCATTCATGTCATTATTCTCTATGTTTGTACTGGCACTGCCAGTGTGGGAAGCCAAGTAGTTGATTTTCTTTTTTTTTTTTGCCGCAATCAATTTAAACATTTTGTAATTGTTAAATTGGCTGCAGTTTTGTTTTGTTTTAAGTTAGTGATGGGAATCAATCACATAACTCCATTTACATAAATATTCCACACTTGACACGGCGGCACAGTTCAATGATTAGTTCGAAATACGCTTGGAAAAACATCACATACTCGTACACAACACAGCACATCGCCAGCGAGTAAATGCAACATTTGCAGTACTTTAACATGGACGAGAGGTGAGGAGGAGCTGAGATCGTTGAAGGCAGAGAAATCAAATCAAATAAAAATGTGGAAATGACTAATACGCATTAGCACATACTCGTCGTATATGCGTCCATTCATCGTGCACATATGTATGATCACATAGATATAAATACTATGAATTTTATTATGCATAAATTATCATTAAATAAATTAATTAATAAACCATACACCCGCAACGAATAGTAATGTGCTTAAATTGATAGCCTCATAAAATAGTTTATTTTTGGAAATAAACAAATAATAACCAGCGGCATTTTATGGTTAAACGTGTCCATTTACTTTCATATTAGGAACATTGAAAGCGTTGTAAACAGATAACATTTGCAGACTTATTTTCGTTTTGGAACAAATTCGTACAATGAGAAGGAGAATGAAGAGTCATTGGATTTACTATCAATTCAGCCTGATGAGACTTTAAATTTTTTCCTCCCTGGATCCCCGGTTTACAGAGAATTACGTCGCGCGCAAGCAGCTGCTTTTTTAAGTTTTTGGTGGAATGAAATAAACGTCGTCTATACTCATATATGACATGAAGCTGACACTTATGCCGATATGACTCGGCTTTATTTATGCGGCGACGGATAAATAAGCTATTCTAAAATTGTCGCGCCGAAGTTTCAAATAAAAAAAAGCTGCGTAAGAATACGTTAAGTAGGTAAATAATTGAACTCAGCTGATTCAATTGATTTCTCTCCACATTAAGAACGGCATTATTCGACATATTCGACATTTGCCAAAAATTGTCTATAAGCTGCATAATATTGCATTTTTTTCTCAATCTATAAAAAAGCAAAATTTTTTTATTCCAAAAATTACTACGCTACATATTAACCGATCAATCATTGATTGTGCTACTACCGCTATACAAAAATATCGTTAAAAGTTCTCAATTTGCCAATGAATATTTTTGTTTGACATGTATTAATAGACATATGAAATTATTGTAGTAAACTATGCACAAATTGTAAATCCAAAAGTTGTTCCTAACAAATAGTCCTTCGAGCCGGAAATTATTCAAATATCGATCATAAATCATTTTATGGTTAAACGTGTTCATTTACTTTCATGAATATTGAAAATATTGTAAACAGGTACACATTTACAGATTTATTTTCGTTTTGAAACGAATTAGGACAATGAAGAATCATTGGATTTACAACCAATTCACCCTGATGTGACTTTACATTTTTTCTTCTCTGGATCCAGTTTTTGGTTTTATTCCAAAAAGCGCAAAAAATTACAACGTACACAACCTTTGAGCAGCATTTTTTTGTGTAGAATAAAATAAACGTCTTTTATTTTCATGACATGAAGCTGACACTCAATGGTGGTTCAAAAAGGTGGAGGTGGATCAATAATCTATTACAAAATTGTCACGCCGAAGGCAATAGGCATTGCCATTCGCTAAAAATTCTCTATAAGCTACATAATATTATACTACTCGCGAATTGTAAATCCAAAACTTGTTGCTAACAAATAGTCCTTCGAGTCGGAAATTAGTCAAGCCTTATCATTTAATACAACTGCATGTCATTGCAATATGAATTTACAATTTGGAGAAAATGCAAAATTGCAACATAAACTATGAGATGGATAAACGAATAAATCCAAGTTGTTTGACACATTTGTATGAGGGCTATATGAAAATATGGATCGGCATGATCGGTTTTCAATCAAATTACATTCGCTGAATACAATTAAAATATCAAGGATAATATCAAACGTGAACGATACATTTTTGTGCACAAGTGATATATCAAAACACCGTGGCGCGATGGTTTGCACGAGTACAGTACTAGATTATCGTTCGCATAATCGGAGCCATTTGCCATTGTTTAAGCGACGGTCACCGCGATGTGTCTGACGAACACTTCAGGTAGTCCGAGTAATTAACAAGTATTGTAAATGCTTCACAAATTGTCACGTTCGGAATAGTCGTTAAACTAGGTAGATCTTGTGTGAGTCTAAAAATGTGTGTAAACACTCTGAATGTGAGAAGCTCCCGTGTTTCATTTAGGAGATGCAAGGGAATTTGTTTTTTTTATTTTGTTGTTATTTTTTATACCAAAACAAAACAAAAACGATGTTAAACATTTTCGCGGGGTTCATTCATGGCCTAACTATTTTATACACATTTTCTGCAGCAGGATGTTTGAATCTGAAATTTGTATCCTCAAGAATGAAAAGTTCAGATTATATCCGAGTTTTTAAAAGCGATCTTATCCCATTTCTGGATGAGAGAGACTGGTTTTTCTCTAAAAGAATTTACGTTATGAACTGGCAAGCGCTTATTAGATCCATAAGCGCCAGGATCTCGTAAAAAATTTTGCATAAGACTATGGTTTCTGTCCAGTTTCCGCCCAATTTCTCTTCCACTGCATTTCTCGGTCTTGTAAGCGACTATTTTACCTACATATTTCATGTTCTGCAAAACTTTTCTCGCGGCATGTCTTTTTTATTACGGAATTTTGCCACTTCTTCACAAAAATAATAATGATCTTATCGCTTGCACGTTTAAAAACTCACTACTTATACTTGGCATTATAATTGTGAAACACACTAAAAACAGAGTTATCCTAAAAACAATAATACCATTATCTGCACAAATCCCAAAGTTTGTGTACATGGTGGTTTCGTGCAAACAAGTATTTTGATAGAACATCATAAAAACAAAAATGCACCGTTACACAAATAAAGCAAATTTATGAGTGGCACTATAAATATGAAACGCAGCTTATATGGGCAAACTATAGTTCAATTGCAATCAAAACATATGTGTCAACTTTTGTTGCTATTGGCCTATATATGCGATCTATACGAACAACAATATATGAACAGAAAGACAGACTAAGTCGCACTGTCTGTGTACCGAATAAAGGAAGATAGTTTAACGACACTGAACTTTCATGAAAACGGTTTATCATACACTTTTTTCTATAAGAAAACTGATCTTTGCGCAATTTGGTCGATTGTTGATCAATTTCTTTGTTTCAGTTTCAGCTGACAGGCGATTTCGGACATTTTTAGTGTTGCTGATATCCCACAGTAAATGTGGTTGAGAAAACAAACGAACTTTCGTTGTTGTTTGTTAATATTGGCGATGGTACCTTTTTTGTGAAAAACATTGGGTTACTCATCTGCCAAACATGGCGTTGCCATATAAGATCATTTAACACATTTGTCAATCTTCCTCAGTAGTGGAGAATATCGTCAAATTTCATTGTCATTACTATCAATGTGATCGATAGTAAGTAAACTGCAGGGAGAAGCAATCGCTTAGCTAAAGATCTCTATAAAGCAGCATACCGATAACAATTTTTCCAATGCAATTTTTATGCAGAGAATTACATCTTATTTCAATTCCATTAGAATAATCAATTGTAATATTCCAAATAAATTGAAATTGTAAAATATAAATACAAGCAGTATTCGTATTGCTAACAATGGCTTTAATGAGTGACAATGTCAGAAGTAGTAGCAAATAAAGGAACTCATGTTCTACGCCTAATGTTTCAATGCAGCACAACTTGCCAAATATTCCTAAAGGTGATATAGACTTCAAACGGACTTTAAGCAGTCGCACAAACAAATCATGTTAAAGCCATGACTTCATTTGTTGTCTGTCTGTGTCTTTGTTTTGAATGTTGCCATTGTTGTGGGCGCACCAGCGAAGTGATTGACATGCAGCAACCAACACAGCCAATAATACCGTCAGCAGCACATTGGCAGAATAGATGGTGTGAATTTACAAACTCCGGACAAATAAATAGCGGCGGCAAAAATACTTCAACAACAGCAGCAACAAACGCTTATCGTGTAAACGGAAGAATCAAAAATCAATTAGTTACGTTTTTATGCTTTACAAAGCGCTTAATGTCAGGCGGCTGGCCATAAAGCCAAGACATGCATGCAGCAGCACCAGCAACAACATTAAAGCACCCGAGCTTGAGTGTGAATATTGTTGGCTAAAACTTTCAATTGTAGGTTAAAACGATGACTTAAAAAACCAAAACAAACAGCAGCAGTTGCACCCCGTATAGCACGCATGAATGAAGAACGAACGTGTCGCTGCTAGGTTTCTTCGTTATGTATTATCCATTGGCAGCGCAACAATACAAAAAAATAACGCCAATTCTAGTTGTTGTTGCTGCTGCGAAAAAAAAGTGTGCCAAAGTAAAAAATAGACACTCGTAAAGTAATACGAGTACACACGACAGCAACACGTTCAAAGGCGTGTAGTGAGTGTCGTCGTCATGCATGCGAAAATCGTACCGACCGCTTCGGTATGTGCGTATGTGTGTGTGTGTATATGTTACAAACTAATTTGTCTACAAAGAATTTCCGAATTTGAAATTCTTGCAAAAGATATCAAACAAGCGAGCTAAGCAAAGACAAAGTTATCAGAAGAAAATGAAAGAGGAAGCGACACCAGTGGGAGGAAGAGGAATAAGGCATAAATAAATATGATTATATTAATTTCCGGTACGAAATTAAAAGTAATTACCTCAATGGCAGCGTTAGCAGTAGTTTTCATGTTCACGCCCGTGTTTGAGAAGAACAAAATTAAGTGTAATGCACACATACTAATACATACAGGGATCGGTGCTCGATGTGGTGTGAATTGAAAATGCCGTAATTTTAGAAACTTCTTTTTATTTCAAATAAAATTAAACGCTTTAATTTTATTCAATTTTTTGTTTACAGTAGAACGTAAAAATCATTTTAAATTGTAAGAAGATGTTAATGTTCAATATTGACACCTTCAGCGAGTATGATAGCATTGACTCTGTCTGGGAAGGCTTCGAATCTGGGAAGATGCACGAATACGTCCTGATGACAATCTCTAAGGCATTGATCATCTTACAAAAATCAAAAACAAAAGTATATTGCGAAATTGGGCAGATAGATCGATATAAATTATTGTTTTGGTGTGTCTAAATTATTTCTGGTGTTTTTCTCAAAGATTTTTTGCATCAATTGTTACTCGGTTCCTGTTTTAAAAAAAGGCTATAGCGGGATATAAAACTTTCGAAAATTTTCCGAATGTGAAAATATAAATTTCACCCCCTAATATTGATTCGAAGGTGATTCGGGTAATTCTGCGGAATATCAAAGGTTCATACTCATCGCTCACATTCGCTGACAGATTAATGTGCAGTCATATTTTCCTGATTTTATATTCTAGGATAACACTTCTTCGAGCGGCGTACGAGCGATGTGGGAGGTCAGTACACCTTAATTTTGATAACCTTAGTCACCGCCGTTTGTTCTGGGCCATGACATGTTATTATACTTTGCTTCGTTACCGCAATATATGAGTTGACCACCATCGAAACAAAGCCAAATGGTTCAAAGCCAAGCTAGATCGATTTCGGCACTTTGCGCACTGGTTTATATAAAAAACCTACATCGTTGGGTTGGCGGGCCCATGGAGTTTTAGTCGCTATGAATCACTTCGACGGGAAGCGTCGCGCATTTTGCGTGAACGCATTTTACGAGAACTCTCGTTCATAAATTGCTACTAGGCGACTATATTGTGCTGAATATGGACTAAGGCGAATTAGTGAAGCTCCGAGTGCTAATTTAATTAAAATATGGGTAAAGCGTTTTGAAGAGACCGGTTCAACATTTAAAGCACAAGCAAATGGTCGCCCAAGAACATTTAGGACCGAAGACAATGTTGAGAGGGTTATGCAGTCAGTACGAGGAAATCCACAAATGTCGACTCGCAAGAGATCGTCTGTCTTACAATTATCGCGACGAAGTTTGCAACGAATTTTAACATTGGATCTTAAACTGCATTCATATAAGCTGCAATTAACACAAGAATTGAAAGAGTCTGACTTCATAGCAAGGCTCACATTTGCTAATGAAATGCTTAATCGATTTTCCAATTTTGACAATATCCTTTTCTCTGACGAGGCTCATTTCCTTATGAATGGAAATGGAATGAAATCGTAAACCGTAAAAATTGTAGTTACTGGTGACAGTGAAAATCCCAAAATCAAATACCAGAAACCATTGCATAGTCCTAAAGTGACAGTATGGGCAGCAATCTCGGGGGTCAAAACGTCACGATTAATACGGAACGCTATGTTGAGATGTTGGACGGATTTTTGGCTCCAGAAATTGAAAGTTCAAGAATAGTGAATTATAGAACTTGGTTCCAACAAGATAGAGCTACCTGTCACAAATCAAATGACTCCATGGCGGTGGTGAAGCAGATGTTCCCTGGCAGACTGATTTCGAAAAGAGGTGATATCCCATGGCCCCCACGTAGTCCAGACTTGACGCCTCTTGATTTTTTTTTTTTGTGGGGATACCTCAAACACAAAGTCTACAGTAATAATCCAAGAAACATCGTTCAGCTCAAGGAGAATATCCGTGGTGAAATGGCAGCCATTACACCAGTATTACTGAAGAAAGTTTTCAATAATTTTCGAGGAGTGCCGTCGTAGAGAGGGTCACCATTTAGATGATGTTATTTTTAAAAAATAAACTCCATTTATTACTCTGCAATGCCTTAGCTTTATTTTAACCGTACCTTTTGTATTTATTGTTTAATCTATTTTTTAAATATGAACGTTCTATTGGGCCACCCTGTATAAAAATATTAAAAATTACAGAACTGCAAAAGAAGTGAACTGTTTACTATGAAATTTAAAGAACTTCCTGAAATCCCAGCAATGATTTTATTTCAACAGAATATTACACGTCACAAGATATCACATTTGATCAATTCGATTCTTAAAAATTTGTCGGAGATTGTATCTGTTTTAAATGCTAACCAATTGTGGCCCTTCCTACAAGCTAAGCTATAAGACTAGACTAAAACCATATATACAGTATTGGGGTATATTTCGTAACTCTCTGGAGGTGTTTGTGTTTATATGATAACAAGTTATTCGGTTGCATTAAATGTTTTATTTTTATCGTAAAGGCTACAATTTTCCAGGAAGTACCGAATGGCTATCAAACAGAAAAACCCGTTTTTAAATATGCCGAATGGAATGGCCATCAATCCTCTATTACGTACATCAATCTCATACTAAAATGACGAACGCAACGCTTGTAACCTTTTTGTGGCTTTTATGATAAATTTTTAAACGCCTTAACTCAAAGCTAAAGACATCTGATTTGTTGATTACCAATCGCTTACCTACTTCTAAACATAAAGGTTTATTTGGGATCTTCCTAAGATCGATTTAAATATTTAATTAACTCCACTGTATTTAAAAAGAACTAGTGGCTTCTTTTTAAATTCATTAATTCATTACGATTTAACTCCAATTCATTATTTTTTAATTCCAAATGTCAATTGCCAACACCAAATAAACTTTAGAATTCGTGCGTTTACTTAGCCAAATCTGGCAGCGCTCGATTAAACATAAAGATGCAAATCCCAGATAAACTAACAACTCTTGCAAAGTTTTAACGCTCTAACAAAGGCGGCTAAAATCAAACAAACCCAAAGACGTTCATAGCTAACAATTGTCACGCATTGTTTAGACATTATAGATGTAAACCAGAAACTGCCCCTCTCTCCCTCTCTCTCTCTCCCTCAATCCATTCTTTCCCACATTTGCAAATAGTTGGAAATGTCAATAGATTAATATAATATTTACAAATTAATAGATGAGATAATTAACATCATCACTAGGTTATGTATGTATGTATATGTATATACGAAAACAACTGCATTGAGTAGTTATAACAGTAAAACGGCAGCAGCAACAACAACAACACAATAATGTCACAACTTATTAATAGATATACATATTGAATTACTTGACAAGAGAAACAACAACAGCACACCAAAAAAAAACTTCAAAACAAAAACCAAACCGCATTTTTAAATACTTCGTCTTACAGCAGGGTAGGGTAACTGGGCAAATGGTGGGGTAGATGGCCGCCTGCTAACTAATGAAGATGCGTGCCAAGACAATGTGAGTGAAAATGAATTCTTGTGGTTTCGGGATTTGACAAACAACACATAATCAGCATTCTGACGTCAGTCGTTCCATTCATGTGCCCATACATTAAATTCTTTGTGCCAGACACGAGAGGTGAAATGAGTTAAATATGCGTTAGGAAAACACAAATATTTTTGCTAAATATTTAAATGAATAATATAAGTTTAAGTCGTAAATCAACTAGAAATCTATTGTCTTGGCGTTGAACATAAAAACAAGTATCTCGCTTAAGCCCCCGATCTCAACCTCACCTCTTCAACAATTCAGTTGTTATTCTATGCGTTGGGCGATTGAATTGATTCATTCATTACTTCAACTAAATAAAACTAAATTTAACACATATGGCATTATACCACCCTGACTACAGAGAGAGAGCGAGGGAGAGAGAGAGGAAGAGAGAGAGAGAAACCTACGTTTTCATTACCGCCCACCTCTCGCTGTGATATGCGAGTATATGCAGCCTTACTCTTATTATCATTTGATGATGTATTTGTACGTATTGCATATTGATGTATGTACGTATTTGCAATTGACCTATGTGTAATGTAATTGTGCTTCTTTTAAATCATTTAGGCAAATGATCAAAATTTTCTGCCAAGTTTAGCAACAATGTCTATTCGATTCTTAATAAGCTTCATTTCAAATAGAATGCAACAATCAACCACCGCCATTCATACTACTCGTATACGCCAAAGATAATAGTGGCAAGAGACCAATTCCCACTCAGCTGGTAGCAGAGTCACTTTGAGTTATAGCTAGGCGGACAAAGTAGTTGGAAATATACAGGGTGTCCGTCGGGAAGGTATACTACTTTGTTTTGCCGCCATTTTGGCAAACATTCAAGACTAAAGCTGGGATCCCACTATAGGCGCAATGTACCGATTTTTGTAAAATTCAATAGGCCGATAGTGGGAACGCACAACATTTGTCAAAATGGGACAATCTGTGCCGAAATCGTGCTGACTAAAAATAATGAAATGCAACCCTGTTGCACCGATAATGTGAACACTCTGTACATAAAGTGGAACAATAAAATTGTTAAAAATGCGACGATTTTTATCGGCCACTTGCACACCGATCAAAGTTAACAATTAGCGCCGATTTTTAAGAACAACACTGTTTGTAAACACAAGAAAAGCGGAAGAAGCACAAAAAAGAAAATTTAAACTGAATACGCGTAGTCACAAAAAAAATCATTAAAAATGTATTCAGACTACGAAATTTTAGAAGGCGAAACAAGTTTTGAAGAATTGTCTATATCAAACCCGGAAAACAAAAGGAAAAGGCCACGAGTACTATTGTACTATTTTTTTGCTTACCTTTTTTATTACACCGCTTTAATGCTATAAAATAAGAAATTGATTTTCAATTTTGTAAATCAATCAGCGAAGACATGTAAACAAAAAACATATGATTCAATTTCTCAAAAAGTGCGCTGATAGTGTGACCACGTTTTGCAGATTATGCACAAATTTTTCTTCCGGCCGACATGTACCGAAAACAAATAGCACAATGTGCGATGATAATGTGACTGCTCAAAAAGTAATTGTCCAAATCCTTGTCAAACGCACCGATGTAGCACAATAAAAATCGGTACATATTGTGCTATGTGCGCCGATAGAGGGATCTAAGCTTAAGACAATTCATATTTGGCAGTCCTGAAATTGAGACGTGGCAAATTTATTATGGAAAAACATTCTTTAAACTAACGTGTTTTAATCGTTAAAAAAATTGATCAAAATCAATCTCGATTACTGTGACGATGAGAAAGTTACATGAGAAACAATGTGTCAACAAGGCGCACTATTTATCATGTGGCGAATGATTTCAAAGAAAGAGTGTCTGTAGCTGATAGGGCCAAGCATGGACCACAACGTACTGCAAGATCGGCTGAAAACATCACGGCTGCTCAAAAAAGTGTTCAAAACAATCCATCAACCTCAATTCGACGTCGTGATCAGGAACTTGGTCTTCAAAGAACAATTTTAGTCACAATTTTGCACAAGGATTTGCATTTGTTTCCATTTAAAATTCAGTTGACACAAGAGCTTCTTCCACAAGACCGTTTACGCCGCCGTACATATGCCAATAGAATGTTACAACCCGCCCATGACAACCCCGATTTTCATGGAAAAATCATAAGAAGTGACGGGGCACATTTTCATTTGAATGGACATGTGAATAAACAGAACAGTCGGTTCTGGGTAATGGAAAACCCTTTAAATTATTCATCAGTCGCCTTTGCATCCATTAAAAGTGACAGTCTGGTGTGCAATTTGGTCAGGAGGAATCATTGGACTTTACTTCTTTGAAACTGAAAACGTCGTAACGGCAACTGTCAATGGGGAGCGATATCGTGATATGATTGAAAACTTTTTAACGCCACAACTGCATGTTTTAGGCTTGATTAACATGTGGTATCAACAAGACGGTGCCACATCGCATACAGCCAGGATTACATGCGAGACTTCTTTCCACAACAAGTTATTTAAAAAAAATGGTGATGTTGATTGGCCTCCATGGTCGCCTGATTTGACTGCTCCGGATTTCCTTTTGTGGGAATATCTGAAAAGCAAGGTTTATGCAAACAAACCAGAAACGTTTGAGCAACTCAAACAAAATATTCGTGATGAAATTAATGAAATACCGCGTGAAATGTGTGAGAATGTAATGAAAAATGTGCTCAAAATGGCTCGCATTTGTGAGGCTAACAGAGGCGGATATTTGTCTGATATTATATTCCATACATAATTGCCGACATTAGATAAAACATTTATCAATATAAAATCCATTCTCTTTCATTTAATCAAAACTTATAAACAAACAAAGTAGTATACATTCCCGACGTACACCCTGTACTTCTTATGTGATACATAATAATTTGTAATCTTCTGAAATGAAATAGTAATAAAAACACATATATATTTTCACAGTTTTCAAAATATGTCATCGAACATAATATTATAACATAAAAAATAAATTGTTTTAATTTCATGGTTGGAAATAAATAGAAAAAATGCTGCCAATTCCATGAAACTTTTTCATGAGCAAAGAATGTCTCGTGGAATTTTTTCCTCTAGAAAACAATATAGGTGGTAAAGGGCCTAAAACTGTGGCATCGCCTAGAACAGGAGGCAGAAGTTAAAATGATAAATTATGTCTGCATATTTTTTTTTTACTGCTTAAACCTGTTATATACTTTTAAAGATTAAAACAAGGGTACGGTACCATAATTTTAAACAAACTGTTGAAACGTGAATCATAAAAAAACAAATTTGCAAAACTAGTGACTATTTTTATTCGTTGGATTGAGAGTAGTATGTTGACACAATACATTTCAAATGGCAGGCTGGCCTAAATTTCGATCATTCGCTTATACAGGTAAAAGTATTTAGATGATTGGGTATGATCATATAGCAGAGATGAGGAGGCGGTAATTATAATTGTTAAATACTTTCCATTACTATTATCAGAAAAATGAATCTTGTTAATTACGTCACTTTGAAAAATATTGATTTTGGTGGTAAAATTTCCAGAATGGAATATATGCTGCAAACGCAAAAATGTACATATGTGCTATTTTCTATTTAAGAAACCAGAATATAAGCTATAAGCTG
>JAHXMU010000245.1:420364-442220 GCA_019455685.1 Philornis downsi
ATGAATAAAAAAGAGAAAAAATTTCTGAAAGTATAGCATAAAGCAATGACTGAGTATCAAACTGTATATGTATATATACATATATATAAACTACTGAAGGGAGAAGAATAGTGTTACAATTTCTACAAGAAAGCCGCTATTTACTAAATTGAAATCTGCAAAGTATAGACCCAAACATGACCATTATGTCTTCTACGGGCTGATGAAGAACGAAGTACTTGAAGAAACAAGGACTTTTTTCAGGCGATTTGCAAAATTCGCTGATCGAGTTTTGATTTCTTACAAAACTTATCATCTACACATTTTCCAAAACTGTCTTCGTTTTTACTTCGTTTACGGAAGCGACCACTAACAACTATCCGTCAAACAAGCAATTTGTTCAGTTTATTTCAAGAACAATTGGGTGATTAAAAGTCTCACTTTTTCGAGAATCGCTCTCTTGGTTACCCATTATACCCATCGATTACTCAACTACATACTAGAAGTGTTCATTTGGCCATCGGTCATGTACTCATTACACACAAGTGTTTACCGCAAAACCTCTTTTAGTTGTAAAGAACAGTTACATAAAATAAACTTTTTGTCATAAACTAAGATCACCATTAAGAAGCTTCCTTAAATTATATTCTTATTTTTCAAAGAACTTTTCTTAAACATGTGTTCAAAAAATAACCAGATTGCACATAAATTATTATTTATAATAACTTGACTTAAATTTGTCATAAAAAAACTCACAAAGTTTCTACACGAATATCGATAAAGTTCTGCTAAATACAGCGCCAGGCGCTTGAAGTGTTACCTACTACTTCACGCTATTGTGGCAACTAAACGGCTAATAACTGCGCGCTCATCTTTTGGTAATCGTCAGTCTGTTAAGTTGATATTGGTCATATACTCGTTAGACACGTGTGCTCACCGCATTACCTCTTTCGATTTTAGAGAAACTTTAGCTTTTGGTCATAAACTAAGATCGCCTTTAAGAAGTTTACTTAAATTATGTCCTTATTTATCAAAGAACTTCTCTGAAAAATGTGTTCCAAAAGCAGACTGCACATAAATTATTATTTTTTATAACTTGACTTAAATTTGTCATAAAAACAACTCAAATCTCTACTAAACGCAGCGGCAGGCGCTTAAAGTGTTACCAACTACTTCACGCTATTGTGGAGAACAAATAGCTAATGGCTGCGCGCTCATTTTTTGACAATCGCCATCATGTTATGTTGTTTATGAGCCTAGGGAACCATGTCAAACACAACAGCGTTAATAAGCTACGACATTAAACAAAATGTTTATATATCGGACCATTACACGTAACTTAGCATCCAAAAACGCCATGGTAGTGGACGTTTAAAAACCGCACATCGCCAAACAAATAAAAAATAAAAAAACTTCCAAAGGTGATGGTCAGAATTCAACGTAATCCTTGAAAAAGTGCAGTTGAATTTGCGGGAATTTTCAATGTGTCTGCTAGTGGCAAGGAGTGCATGTTAGAAAGTTGACTACAAAAGACTGTTCGCCTGGCAAGGGCAAAGGCGTTTAAACACAATGGTAGCGAGTGGTGATTCTAACGTGGACTTTCAATCAAACAAAATGTTCTTCAGCGATGAAGCTCATTTCTTTCTTGAGCAAAATGTTTCTATATCGGACCATTACACCTTACTATGATACTGGTAGCATACAAAAACGCCATGATGGTGGACACTCAAAAACAGCAACATTGCCGAAAATACTTCGAAAGATGATGGTCAGAATCCAGCGTAGTCCATGACAAAGTGCAGTTCAATTTGCGAAAACGTTCAATGTGTCTATTAATAGCATGGAGTGCATATTAGAAAATTAACTACGATTGAATACAAAAAGTGCAGGATTTAAAACTTGCACAAAAGGCTGTTTGCCTGGCAAGGGCAATCGAACAAAATGTTCTTCAGCGATGAAGCTCATTTCTCATTCGGAGGTTATGTCAACAAGCAAAATGGTCGCATATGGGACACAGGGAAACCAGAAGTAATTGAGGAGGAGCCATTGCATCCGGAAAAGTGACTGTTTGGTGCGCATTATGGTCTGAAGGTGTTATTGGGCTGTTGTTTTTCGAAAATTACCTCAATAGGATGCAATTCAGAGGCGGTCATTTAAATGACATTGTATTTCGTACATAATGGCAAGGTCCAAGCATTATAATAAAATAAAAATTTCATCGAAATCATAGCTTTATGTGTGTTTTATTTAACTTTACTTCTTTGTTATTTCAATGCGTCTACTTATTTTTTAATGTTTTCTTTCTTTCGCCCGCAGAGCGATGACGAAGACCTTAGTTTTTCCAACATCTGATCCTATCCTATTTGCAGCATTAGCTGGCATTTAACTATTAAGTCCTACTTTGCCCACATTAAGTGGCCCTTCTTTCTATTATTTCCGACATGTTTTATTATCTTTCACATTTTGCCTAATGGCAAAAGTGGGGTTGTTCACTTGGAAATCTATTGTTTAGCTTCATACTGTCTGTTTTTCCAGCTTTCTCATCATTATTTCGCTTTCGAGAGAATCCCAACTTAAAATCTTGTCATTGTGATTTTCCATTACCAGTTGCGGCGAAATAGGATTACTTGTTGAATGTTCATCATGTATTTCATCACATGAATGTATGAATTAGACAAATACGGAAGAAGAATGTTGCGTAGCGTCAATACAAGTGTCAGCCAGTCAAGTCTGTGATAATGGTAGGAGAGACACAGCTTGTTGGCTTGGCTTTGCGTGACTGCGTTTTATGTTGCGGGCCATCTCTGCACTCTCTGCGTGATTTTATTTCCCGCGGTTTCCTGCAGCTCCGATATTACCTATTGTTTTCTTTGCTAGGCGACGCAGACGACGACAATTTAATTCTTGAGATTGAAAAAGACACCGGAAAATGTCATGGTCTGAATGTAGGTTAATAAATGAAAGAAAGAAAAAGTTTTCACACACATCACCATACGCCATCGAAAGAAAATTCACTTTTCATTCTTTATATTTCAAGAAGGAAAGTAAGGTTTATTTCCCTAGACTCAGACATAAAGGCAACTAATTAAATAGTGTATCCCATGGCACTGTTTGCAGACGAATCGTAGTTATCGTTGTAACTCTTTTTGGTGGGAGTTTTGTGTTGTTGATATTACTGTCGTTAATAGGTTAATGGTAATTTGTAAGCCGGCTTCGTATGAGGGCGGCCTCAAAACTTGCCGACCTGATTATTTTGGTAGAAAGTGGCAACATTACAAAACATATGTTTTGAGTTTCAAGGCGCCACCTTGTTTACCATTTCTATTTGAGCCATCAAAAGTAAACGATCTCAGTGAATTTGTAAACATGAGAAAAATTGGTCACCGTTATGTAACCCAATATTTCTGTTTGAAAGGTTTTAATCCAACCAATAATAAAGCCGAGCTAGATTCTACTCTGGGGCAGTTTGATTCTTCGTTTACGTCTGTAACATATTGGGTAGCAGAGTTTAAATCGCTTTGCAATTGTAGCGTTTTCAAAATCGCTAATGGAACAATACACCTTCTAGAGTTTCTGCGCCCCTGGTGATTACTTCTGCAGCAAAATTCACAATCATGCAATTTTATTGTTTCCAAGTAGCAAATAGAGCGTTTTAAAAAGCTAATTTACAGGCTCGATCGTTTTGCAATTATAGCGTTCCCAAAATCGCTTGTGGAACAATACATTTTCTAGAGTTTCTGAGCTCCTGGTGATTACTTTTGCAGCAAAATTCACAATCATGCGATTTTACTGTTTCCAAGGAGGGAATAGAGCGTTTTAAAAAGCTCATTTACAGGCTTGATCGCCTTGCAATTGTAGTGCTTTCAAAATCGCTTATGGAAAAATACACCTTCTAGGGTTTCTGAGCCCCTGGTGATTACTTCTAGTCGATCAATTGAGGTGACAAGACTAAATCAAGAAAATGATATTAAATGATCGTCGGCTGATGGTGCGTGAGCTATAGCTGAAATGATAGGCATTTCAAAAAGTGCTATACATTGTACATTGACCGAAGATTTGAAGATGAGAAAGCTGTGGCCAAGATGGGTGCCGCGCTCGCTTTAATTAGAGCAAAAAACAGCGTCATTAAGATGTTTCGGAAGAGTGTTTGGCGATGTTTCACCTTAATAAAGCAAAATTTTTGCGTCGATTTATAACTATGGAGGTGAGACATAGGTCCACCACTTCACACCCGAGACAAAGACACAGTCAAAGCAGTGGACTGAGAGAATCGTGTCCAAAGAAGGCGAAGACGGTTACATTTGCTGGCAATGTCATGGCGTCTGTTTTTTGGGATGCGCATGGGTTGTTTTTATTGATTCTCTTTAGAAACGAAAAAACCATTAATATATTTGCCATTAATATATTTGCTAATTTACTTGTAGCATTTAGGTGATGAAATTTTGGAGAAAAGAAAGGACGCATTTGGCAAAAAAGAAAGTGTTGTTTCATCAAGGCACTTTTGCGATGGCCAAAATTAATGAAATATTATTATTTTATTGAAAGAAAACACCATCATTGGCGAATATTATGCTGCTAATTTAATTGCAGCGTTTAGGTGATGAAATTTTGGAAAAAAAAAGAATGCATTTGGGAAAAAATAAAGTGTTGTTTCACCAAGACAATGCTTCACTTTACACATCTACTATTGCGATGGCCAAAATTAAAGAATTAAAGTTCGAATTGCTTTATCACGCACCTTATTCGCCAGATTTAGCTCCCTCGGATTATTTTTTTCCAAACTTCAAAAAATGGCTCGATGGTAAAAGATTTGCCAGCAATACAGAAGTGTGATCTGCGATTGATGGCTATTTTAAGGAGTTTGACAACTCTTACTATAAATAGGATATAGAAGCTATTGAATATCGCTGCAAAAAGTGTAATGAGCTAAAAGGAGATTATGTTGGAAAATAAAGAAAATGTTTCCCCAACTTTTTTGTGTCTTCTTTGATAGGTCGGCTAGTTTTGAGATGGCCCTCGTATCTTTCTGCCGTTGTTTTGGAAAAATGTAGATTAAAGTCACATTACGTTTGGATTTACAGCAGAGCACAATGTCAGTGCTGTATGAAACACCGATTTCGAGTTGAGGAAAGTAACTGACACTTTCATGTGGGTTAAATGCGCAATGTTAAGGCAACTTTGTTTGAGCATCCTACGGAGCTAATTTATTATATATATTTTGGAATTTAACAGCAAAAACGTACCAAATTCATGTAATTTATTATATTTAAGACCTAATCAACAAATTTTTTTTTAATTAAACCTAAGATTTCTTTTTACTGCCACAACTCTGTTCTGTGGTTATGACAGAGTTGTGACAGAAATCACTGGTTCTCTGTGTGCGTGTCAGTGTATGGCATTGTGGTGTGCGTTTAAGTAGGCACTGTGTTTGTTTGCACTGTCCGCCTAATAAACGACTGTGTTGTCGTTTTTTGGCGTTTGCATGGATTTAATTATGCAGTCAATTTGTATGTTTATCTAACAGCCGACAAGTGGGCGGCATTCAACAATCCACTTTTGTCTCTTGAAGGCTGCTCAGTGCCGCATTTGTTATTGTTATTTCGGTTTTTGGTTTCATTTGCGTTATTTGATTTAATGTTTTGTTGTTTCAAATACATTACTAAGAAATTTCACAAAGAATGTTAGGTAACAATGACACATAGGTTCAAAAAAAAAAAAATTAATCCAAAAAAAAAAAAAAGAAACAGTAGCATTAATACGAACATACAACCAGAATTGCTGAAGTAAATGTTGTAGCCGTTTTGCATTTAAACGTCCACTAATTATGCCAACATACATCGGCCTATGTATGTACGGCGAACTTCATACACATCAGTGTTTTCTTGATCATGGCATTGTGGTTTCGCTTCTGAACATTTTCAAACATTTATGTCCACATTTTCCACTTCCAAAAAGTTAACACGCAATGACAAATAGAACAAAAATATCATACATTTTGCTATTATTTGTTCAGATCACACGATCGTAAACACTTAATTCATGCGCGTAATAGCAATTAATATCACTTTCACCATCTATCATCCATATGAAGTAATAATCTCGCTGAGTAATAAATTAAGGATGATAATTATCGGATTTAAAATCAAACAATAATACGGGTGCAGTCCCAAAACTAACCGACGTGACGTATAGATGGTGTCAGTAGTTTTGGTATCGTGGAACGTATTTCCACTTTAACGTCAACTTTATTAATTAATCCAAAAATACAAAGAAAATGCTACGATATTTCAGAGAGAACACATATTTGCATACATTTGCAAACAAAGACAAACATATTTAGTATTTTTATTTGAGCCATCATAAGTAAAAGATCTCAGTGAATTTGTAAACATGGAAAAAATTGGTCGCCATTATGTAATTCAATACTTCCATTTAAAAGCTCTCAGTCCAACCAATATTAAAACCGAACTATATTCTACGCTGGGGTAATCTGCTCCTTCGTTTACGACTATAAAATATTAGGTAGCAGAGTTTAAACGAGGCCGTTCGATCTGCCAAGACGAACACCGTAGTGGTCGACCAATTGAGGTGTCCACGCCAGCCAAACATGGTTAAGAAATGCCGCAAAATGGTATTGGATGATCGTCGACTGAAGGTGTGTGAGCTAGCTGAAATGATAGGCATTTTAAAAAATGCAATACATCGTACATTGACCGAAGATTTAAAGATGAGAAAGCAGTGCGCAAGATGGATGCCGCGCTTGCTTTCAATACAGCAAAAACAGCGTCGTGAAGAAGTTTCTGTAGAGTGTTTGGCAATATTTCACCGCTATAAAGCCGAATTTTTTGTCGATCTATAACCATGCATGAGACTTCAGTCCACTACTTCCCACCTGAGGCAAAGGAACAATCAAAGCAGTGGACTGGAATGGGAGAATCGTATCCAAAGAAAACGAAGACGACTCAGACAAGGTCATGGCGTCTGTTTTTTTTTGGGATGCGCATGGGATTATTTTCTTCAGAAAGACAAAAACCATCAACGGTGAATATTATGCTGATTTACCGCAGCATTTAGGTGATGAGATTTTTGAAAAAAGGACGCATTTAGCGAAAAAAGTGTTGTTTCATGAAGACAGTGCTTTAATCCACATATCGACTATTGCGTTGTCCAAAATTATTGAATTAAAGTTCGAATCGCTTCATCATTCACCTTATTCACCAGATTTAGCTCCCTCGGACTATTTTCTATTTCTAAACTTGAAAAAATGACTGGGTGCTTAAAGATTTGCCAACAATGAAAAGGTGAAGTCTGCTGTTGATGACTATTTTAAGGAGTTTAGCAATTCTTACTATAAACAGGATTTCACCAGATTTAGCTCCCAAACTTTAAAAATTGGCTCGGTGGTAAAAGATTTGCCAACAGTGAAGAGGTGGAGTCTGCGGTTGATGGCTATTTTAAGGAGTTTAGCAATTCTTACTATAAACAAGATTTTACCAGATTTAGCTCCCTCGGACTGTTTTCTCTTTCCAAACTTTAAAAAAATGGCTCGGTGGTAAAAGATTTGCCAACAGTGAAGAGGTGGAGTCTGCGGTTGATGGCTATTTTAAGGAGTTTAGCAATTCTTAGCAATTTTTTTCAACTTTTTTGTGTCATCTTTGTTAGTTCGGCTGGTTTTGGGCATCTTGGCAGCTCGCACGCTCTCGTTTCAACACTGCTGGCCAATATTTTACAGTAGTAAACGAAGCAGCAGACTCCCGCAGAGTAGAATATAGCTCGACTTTAATATTGGATGGTCTAAGACCTTTCAAGTGGAAATATTAAATTACATAACGGTGACCAATTTTTCCCATGTTTACAAATTCACCGAGATCGTTTAGTTTTGCTACCTTAAATATAAATTCTAAACAACATGGCGCCTTAAAAAATATGTTGCCACTTTTCACCAAATAGTTTTTTTTTTCAAACTACTGGCACCATCTATACGCCAGGTCGGCTAGTTTTAGGACCGCCCTTGTAATTTGGATTCGCAATTGTTTAAGAAAAACGCGTTCACGAAATAAGGAAGGTATTTACCAAACATATGTATATTTCAAGAGAGCAATCCACGAGTCGATAAAGCATGTAGCCCACTGGCCGCTCTTTGTTCATATGTGGTCTATATCACAGCATGTCCTTTCTCCAACAAAGGAGAAGTGATTAAAGTAAGCGCTAATTTCACGTGAGTGTCCTGCTTCGCATCCGCAAAGTAGAACCTCAGCGCCAGATGTCTTAATCATATAACACACATCTACATATAGGATCTACTGGATGGGTTGACATGAGTGGTTGCCATCGCATGTGAGAACAGTTTGGAGCGGCATGTTGACAACAAGCTAAACCACAATTTCATTTGTAAATCTGTTAAGGTAAAACAATTCAGGTTTAATTTTGTATTTGGGGGGATGCCATTTGAAAGCAATAGCAAACATTTGTGTCCCATCAACTCAACACGGCTGAGATGTTTAGGTGATTGATGTAAATGAATAAAAAGGAAACCACACCCAGCTTGATTAATTTACTACGAACAGCAATAATAAAAAAAAGAACCGTCCCACAATGATACCCTCGCAACAAGTGATATTAGGAGAGAGCACCAGTCGCGGACTGATCTCCAGCGAAATAGTTGATTGACTTTGATTATAAATAATGCATTGATCGCCCGCATTTGATCGCAGTGACTCAACTCAACTCCTACAACCATTAAAAAACATGCATTGGTTTGGTTGTGCTTCCTATTAGGGCTCTCCCTGTTCGCTGCTGCTTTTGGCTTCATTTCATACTTAATGCATTCACTACAACAGCTCTACTGAGCCAATAAAAACCAGGCAAATATTCAACAATTTACGAGTAGTCAACCCTACTGCCCACTCGCCCATTATCGCTGACCATTTCAAAAGCCGCCAGCAGCAAAGCAAACAGTCGAAGGGCGGGAGATAGCTGCCGTTAAATTATAACACGATGCGGTTCTAACGATTCGTTTGTTGATAAATTAACGAAAACCGCAATTAAAAATTTCATTTGTTGAAACGACTCGGGTGTGCTTCTATTCATATCTATTTTCATTTGCAGATGATAATCGCGACGGCTGCATCATAATTTCGTATTTTTGTCTAATGGCCAAACAACAATAACAACGACATCTACAATAACAATACTTACTAAAACCACCAATCAGAGTGCAAAGTTACTGTGTGTAGAGAACAACAACAAAACATACTGGATGAATGAACTGTCGATAATTACCTGCAAATAGAGGAGACGAAAAGAGAAAACAACAGTGGATTAATAACAAAAAAAATATCACAAATCACAAATAAATATTAGAAGAGAAGAAGAAAGCAGAAATTAAGGAATCATAAACACAATCACAACGCATAACTTTTGGGAACTTTGCTAATATACGTTACTCTTGATACTTAGAAGTGACCAAATATTCGATTTCTAACAGTTTAAACAGTTTGTGCATAATTTCTAGACCATTTTTTGGCTCTTAGACAAGAGCGAGTAAATGTTGCGGAATGAATTATCAGTAATAAGACGGATGTTAAATCGTTTCGAAACGATTACAAAGCCGCGCATAGAAGGCTAATCTGCTCCTATCCCAATTTTTCATTGCGTAGTCTCCAAAATCTTGCTTTTTGATGTTTTTTATAAGAAAACTATTCAAGCTGAAGCGTTTTTACCCTTCAGCTTAAAAATCATGATGTGTGTGGTACAGTAAGGCGATCCAAGTGTTTGTAAAAACTATCGCAGTATCAGTCTTTTACCCATTGCTTATAAGGTCCTATCGAATGTGATATGTGAAAGACTACAGCCGATTCTAATTGACCTGATTGAACCTTATCAGTGTGGCTTTAGACCTGGTAAATCAACAACTGATCAGATATTCACACTACGACAAATTCTGGAGAAGACCCAAGAAAATCAAATCGACACGTACCATCTTTTCGTCGATTATAAAGCTGCCTTCGATAGCCCGATACGGCAAAAACTGTATGAGGCCATGTCCGAGTTTGCAATTCCTACGAAACTTATACGTCTTTGCAGGATGACGCTGACTGACACAAAGTCTTCAGTAGAGATAGGCAAAAATCTAGACGAGCCTTTTTACACCAAACGAGGATTTAAGCAGGGCGGCAGTCTATTGCGCGACACATGAACAATGAGCTGTATGAGCTATATGCCGACATCGACGTGGTCAAGCGCATTAATATACAGTGATTGCATTGGCTGGGTCATGTTGTGCAGATGGACCTAAATGCTCAGGCACGGAAAGTTTTCAACAACGAGCTCGATGGACGGCGCAGAAGAGGGCGACCAAAACTCCGTTGGAAGGACCAGGCCTACTGCCGAAGCTTGGTGTGACGAATTGGAGGAAAAGCGCAGAAGATCGAAGCGCATACAATAGATAAGTATGTCTATTCTAGTCGCCACCTAAAAAGGCAGTAGATGATTTTCCGTTCGGTGAGCAAAGATTTGGATACTAAATCGCTTATTTAGTCCGAAATAATATCTGCTAAAATAAATATTCTTTTTTTTTAATTTCGCAGAAGCGAACTGGATAAAATCATAATTTTCGGAATGTACGCAGTTTTCCAAAGCTGGGCTGGGCTATCTATTCGATTTGTACACACTGCAAAATCTCTTTGTGTCGATATTTTGTCAACGTCTGACCAACGATCGCAAATAACTTATAGCCTTTTTGCTCAAGACCATGACTACTAAACGTGTTGAATGCAGCTTTCCTAATTATCATATCCATACCCATCTTAAAGAACTCGCCCTATAACCAGTAGTAGTCTTGCCTAAGACCCAAAATTGTCACAAAAATATCTAAAATTGTCAAAATTTATCATGATTAAAGATTAAACTTGACTTCTATATTTGTTTCACCATTAAAACATTCATTTTGATTTGATATACCCCAAAAATGCCACACATACGGGAATATCTACGTGTAAAGTTGGAAGTAGTGTTGCCAAACCGAGGGATAAATCCCTATTTTATTGACTTTTATAGCAAAAAGAAAAAAGGAAGGGATTGACTGTTTCGAGGGATTTTTTTTTTTTGCCTTTTCATACTTGCCTCCTACATTATATTTCTCACTTTATGACTGGTGAATTCTCCTCAAGGCAATCTTTCTTCATCTACCAGCCAGTAATGTGGCCAAAAGTTTTCCAATTATTCCGAAGACTGTTGTCAAATTAGGTATTTTGTATGTAATACTATGTAAAAGACAATCCATTCTAGAACATATTTGAGGCTATTTAGAATGAAGATGTAGGCCCAGTAAATTCCAAAACGCATAAATAGTTTTGGTACTTCAACATAATGGCTCAACGGGTTTCTGTTGAAATTTGAGATACTGAAACTTGACATGCTCAAATTGCATAATGTGAGGTTATAAAAATAATTCAGTATCCTAGAAGAATGGGAAGAATAGCCCATTAAAAGACTTCTTTAATGTCGATAAGACACATGCGTGAGATAGGAAGACGGTCCGAAAACTACTCAACCTAACAAAGAAGACACAAAAAAAAACTTCTTTCCAACAATATTCAATAGCTTCTAAGCTCTGTTTATAGTAAGAACTGTCAAACTCCTTAAAATAACCATCAACTGCAGACTCCACCTCTTCATTGCTGGTAAATTTTTTACCACCCAGCAATTTTTTCAAGTTTGGAAATAGAAAATAGTCCAAGGAAGCTAAATCTGGCGAATACAGTTCGTGATGGAGCAATTCGACTTTTAATTCATTAATTTTGGCCATCGCAATAGTGAACTGAAGCATTGTCTTGATGAAACAACACTTTTCCTTTCCGCCAAATGTGCTCATTTTTTATACGATTTCATCACCTTAACGCAGCAATAAACCAGCATAATATTCGCCGTTGATGGTTATTCCTTTCTGAAGATAATCAATAAAAAAAATTCCATGCGCATACCAAAAATCAGACGCCATGACCTTGCCTGGAGATAGAACCGCCTTCGCCTTCTTTGGACACGATTTTACCATTCCAGTCCACTGCTTTGACTGTTTCTTTATCTCAGGTGTGAAGTGGTGGACCTTTGTCTCACCTCCATAGTTATAAATCGACGCAAAAATGTTGCTTTATTACGGTAAAACATGGCCAAACACTCTACTGAAATATCTTCACAACGCTGTTTTTACTCTATTGGAAGCAAGCGCGGCACCCATCTTGCGCACAGCTTTCTCATCTTCAAATCTCCGGTCAATATACAATGTAAAGCACTGTCTGAGATGCCTATTACGCACCTTCAACCGACGATTATCCAATATCATTTTGTGAATTTTCTTAACCATGTTTGGTGTGGACACCTTAATTGCTCGACCATTACGTTGTCCACCTTGGCAGTTCGTGCGGCCTCGTTTAAACTCTGTTGCCCAATATTTTACAGTCGCAAACGAAGGAACAGACTGCCCTAAGCTAGCTCGGTTTTAATATTGGTTACACTGAGAATTTTCAAATGGAAATATTGAAAAACATAACGGTGAGAAATTTTTTTCATGTTTACAAATTCACTGAGATCGTTTACTTTTGATGGCTCAAATAAAAATACTAAACAATGTGGCGCTTTGAAACTTAAAACATATGTTTTATAAGGTTACCATTTTCAGCAAAATCATTTCTTGTTTTTAAATTACTGGCACCATCTATACGTCAAGTCGGCTAGTTTTGGGACCGCCCTCCAGCAGTCAAAGAAATTAATAAGTTGAGGCATTTTCCCCCCCAAATTCAAGATGTTATTTTGGTCAACCAAAATTGTGCTTTTTAATAACAAATTACATCCTTTGCCTCAGAATAAAAAAAAGGGTTTCCTAAAACCTAAATAATTAAAATTTTTAACCTGATCTCACACGCTTTTGTCATCCTGCTGAAATTCTGAAGCCTTTGATATGCCTGTGCAAATCTCCACAAAAGTTTACCAACCACTACAACTTTTGGATGTCATTTAGCGAAACGTGCAAGAATTTTCTAGCACTTATTGGCTCATTTTGTCTGCCAATAAACACATCCTCTCCGCAACGCAGTGAAAGTTGTCTTCACCTTTTAGGGAATGAATTCCATCGATAAGTGATGTCTATGACGCCGCGACAAATGCGTTTTAGATCTTTTCGATTAAAAGCTAAAGACTAGCCATAATAAGAGTTTGTTGTTTAGTTCACGTTAAAACGTCTGTCATATTACTTTAATAATAAATACCATTCATCACTTGCTGGCCTTTCTCGCTGACGCTGAACAAATAAAAAATCATACAGTTACTCCCGCCGTCTGCTATGGACGATGGCCAGTTGCATTCATGGCGACAGGCACTCCTGCCTTACGGCAATTATGCTGTTTCCTATTTCTTTGAAACCGTCGTCGTCGACGTGATATTTGAATAGTCTTGGCCAAATACAACCAAATGACATTGTTTGATGCGGCTGTTGTCTATTTGGGGCAGAGATGCCACCATGAGCGTAAAATTAAATGAAAACTACTCGAATTCAAAAATGTTGTTTGTGAAGTCTGTTAGAAGTCGCTTCCAATTCAACAACAGGCGTACGAAAAAAACCCATTTGCTTGAGAAAATTTCCATCTCTGCAAAAAATTGTGCGTTTTTGTGTGTGTCATTTTAGAGGGTGTTTGGCAATCCTAACCAGTTTCAGCGCACTCGTATATGGATGAATCTGTGCTGCGAATGCTGTGTATGGTGGCAGTATTGGCGGCCGGTATGTTTCTTTTGCTTTTTTTGAAAACATTAAATGGCGTCTTTGGTCCGCCGTTATAAAATTAACAACAAATTGTTTTATTTATTTACTTAACAAAATATCTATTTTAAGATAACTGTTGCCGTTTTTGCTGCTGCTGCGCTTGCATGGATGGGTGTTCGTATTGATCTTTTTCTCCTTTTCTCATTTCTTGCTAAGAAAATGCGTTTTGTGAACTGGCCCAATCTGGCAGCTGTGGAGAGAGAAATAAAAAGATCTCAACGGCGTCAGAATAACTTAAAAACCAAACAAAACTCATGAAAAATGACATGTTAAAAGATATGAAAAACGTGGCCAAAAAATCGTTAAACGTACAAAACAAATAAAATTATTGTTTTACTTTTAGGCGATATCAAAGGCTTGTTTATAATGAGGAGATAAATTAAAAAATATAAATATACGAATACTACGTATTAACGTCCACAGATATTGCTTGGTGTGACCGACTATTGACCTAGGCTGCCAGATTTCATCACTTAGATATTAATAATATCAAAACGCAGATGAAACGAAAAACTGACGTGGAGCATTAATTAACAATATGTTGTATAAACTTTATACAAAGAAAATGCCTCATTCGCGCTGATATGGCTGATGTCACGAACATATTCGTACAAAAAATCCCGTGGATAAGATAAGGACGACGTGACACGACGTAGGAACTGCTACATATGCTACAATTGATGCGTTGAAAGTCATTAAATTCGATATGGGTTCGTTGTTGTCAAGAATATTTACAGATCGAATAGCATTAATCCGCCTCAAGCCACGCTATTTTTTGGATTATGATAATTTGCCCGCATGATGCTCCGGAGGAAGAAAAAAAAACCGACGAGAGAACACGACCCCTGCTCCAATTGAGACAATAAAATTTGCCTAGCGAAGTATTAAATGAGTGTATTTCAACATAAAGATATCCCCGTAAAGTCACTTGGTTATCTTCTGATCCGAACGCCAAAGCCAGATTAAACGCACTGTCAAGTGTATAAAACCTGGTACTATGCTGACTGTACGGCGTGAAACTCCAAAATACAACGAAAATGATTGTAAAATGTGATGCTGGGTTTTCCACTGGACAGTACGATGTGTTTTCTTGAGAAAATTTTCTTCAAGTGGCAACGCCAGATTTGTTGTGATGGTCTCCAACACAGAAACCGGAATAACTTACATTTCTACATTGAAATATGGCCGATAATATATTTGTGAATTTGTCAAATGAAACTGTAATTTAAAAAGAACGAATTTTACAATTTTATTTATAAATATGTTATCGAACGTATTCTAACATAAAAATACTTGTTCTTCCGATTTCAATGTTAGAAACTGACGAAAAAAAAAAAGAAAAATGAAAACGCCAATAAATTTTTTCACGAAAAACCGGTCTCTTGGAATTTTTTTCAACATGAAAATAAAATAGAGTATAGATAAATGCTAATATTAAGCAAAAACGTTGTAAACGTAGAGACGAATCATTTCGCTCTGGCATGAATTTCTTGCTTACAACGTTTACTCTCTTGCTCTCTTTCCCAATGTAAAACTTTAAAAATTTAAATTTTTTACCGTTGCTTGTCATACATTAGTGATCAATTTATTTTAACCCGCAAAACTAGCAACCAAAATATATAAATTTATGGAGTTATTATGCAAAGAGGGTAACGAAGAGAGTGGTATCATCTTACTCTCAAATATTTCTAATTATTCCAATTTTAGCTCCAGAGAAAAATGATTCATCTATACGTTTACATCGTTTTTGTATGAAGAAAACAGAACCAATCAATTTTCAGTGCCGCGCAATCAACCACATCTATTACCCAGCAAAAAAATACATCCAATGAAGCAAACATTCATCACATTTTATGGTGGGGAAGTAACCATCAATGAAATTAACATAGGGTTGTCATAGGAGGGAAACACCATTTTATGATGCACCTTATCCATATATTCACGACCGATGTAGACCTGACGAAAATTCAAACCTTCGATTGCAATTTTTCATTTCTCAAAAGAATCGCCTTTTTGTTCCCGAAAATATTTCTCCATAATATGTTCTTCAGTGGCGAGTGGAATAAACATTATTTTCTATTATACACCCGTAGAAAATAATTCCAAGCGCTTCGATCTTCTGTGCTTCTCCTCCGATTCATCACACCAAGCTTCGACAGTATTTCAAAAGCCTGATCCTTCCAACGCAGTTTTGGTCACCCTCTTTTTCACCACGTCGATGTCAGCATATAGCTTATACAGCTCATTGTTCATGCGACGCTGATACTCTTCGTTAACGAAGACGTGTCCATATATTTTCCGGAGTATTTTCCTCTCGAAAACTGCCAGTACTGATTCATACGCTTGCGTCATAACCCAGGGTTCTGCGTCATATAACAAAACAGGTAAAACCAACGTCTGGTACAGTCGGATTTTTGTTTGTCGGGAGAGGGCTTTATCATTGAATCGCTTCTCCAGAATATATCGTCAGAAAATAAGTTCCATTGAAAAGTATTTCCCCAATATAAATAATTGCTCTAAAAAAACACAAAATTTGCGCGCAGATCCGATGAATTTCATACTTTCCATTTAAAATAAGCAGACAGGTACTGAACTGAAAATGTACCTAATGTTCCATAAGATCGAAACTTTACACCCCGTACCACAATATTTGGGACGGATATTACCGACATAGGTTCTCATGCGAGTATTGGGTATTTGTAGTTTCTACAAATGAAATGACAAACTTACTCATACTCATATAAACAAATATCTTTCCCAAAAACTTTAAATGAAGCTTCTTCACATCTGCTATCAAAAATTGCATCTTCGGAGCATGTAATAGAAATGTTTTGCTTTAATTGTTAGGAATTACAAATAGGAATCGAACCAATGTTTTTAAGTACTTCATTACCTTTGATTTGGAGGTGGTTTAAAAGTGCTTCGTTGGAAGTGGTAAACATACACGAATTGGATTCTTAGAAGTGATGAAAATGTGATTCTTTTTGAATAACTTCTACTAGCGGCTGCCACAGATTTGAAGAAGCCGTCAAGCTCGTTTTGAATTTTTTTGAATTGAACAATGTCCTCGTTACTCCGATGCAAGTTCTCATCTGATTTGTAGTGAATACTCCGCTGCCTTCAAGGACTTCGTTCGTGGAAACTAAGATCTCAACGAATTTTTTTAAACCAAACAAAGTCCCAAACAAAGCCTTACTACTTTTTTGCTGGGTAGAGACGGTTCACCGATGCCGACTCTAGCGGCTGCCGCAGATTTGAAGAAGGCGCCAAGCTCGTTTTGAATTTTTTTAAATTGAACAATGTCCTCGTTACTCCGATGCATGTTCTCATCTGATTTGTAGTGAATACTCCGCTGCATTCAAGGACTTCGTTCGTGGAAACTAAGATCTCAACGAATATTTTTAAACCAAACAAAGTCCCAAACAAAGCCTTACTTATGGAAATGATGAGGAAAACTGTAGTTACTACTTGTTACTTACTGTAGTTACTACTAGTTACTGTAGTTACTTCTAGTTACTTACTGTAGTTACTACCAGTTACTTACTGTAGTTACTATTAGTTACTTACTGTAGTTACTACCAGTTACTTACTGCAGTTACTTCCAGTTACTTACTGTAGTTACTACCAGTTACTTACTGCAGTTACTACCAGTTACTTACTGTAGTTACTATTAATAGTTACTTACTGTAGTTACAGTAGTTACTGCATACGCTATTGATATACAAATCATTGACAAAATGCAAGAAACTGCAAATTGCAATAAATGACATCCTTAAAATCAGAGCGGTGCTGCTTGCAAAATGTTGTCAAGTAATCGATTTTTAATGACAATTTATGTTTATCTTTATCCAGATGTACCGGACTAGTTCTACCTGTGTCTTGTTGAACGACGAAGAAACCAGATGACGAATGTTTGAAGTTTGGAATCCTTTCAATTTTTAATTGTAAGAACAATTGAAAATAGAAGTAAATCAATTTTTTTTAAAGTAAAGCATTTTAAATATTTTAAATCAAGTTTAAAGTCAAAACTAACATTTCCCGCAACCGCTTATCCCAACTAGTTTTCAGGCGAAGCAATAAAAATTTTTTATATTCAAGACTGCAAATGGATATTTTTTTTTTGTGCTTTCAAATTCCACACAATTCTCAATATCAATGAGAACTTTATGCGTTGGCCACTAACACGTGTTCAGATATGGCATTTACGAAAAACGAAACCAAGTGGGATTTCCAACACCTCCAAATCGTTTTCATTAACACAAAAGGAGACGAAAAGCCCGAACAAGATTGAATGACATTGAAATTTATCTTCACGGCCCACCTCGCATGAATTCTGAAACATATTTGTCGGAGAAAAATAACTTTAAGTAGGTAGGCCAGCAAAAGCGGTGTGAATCGCCAATGCTTTGTGCCACATGAAACTATTTAAGGTTAAGGTTTCAATGGTATTGGGTGAAAATGAGAAAAGGAAACCGTCGCCTGTTGCGTAGACGTTGACTTTGCAGTAGGTAATAATAAAATTATAATAAGTACGAGTATATACGGATTATAAGTATTCAAAGTAGGAGTTTTTTGTAAGTAGATAACAACAAAAAAAAAATATAAATAAATCCAAATACATTTTTAGTTTTTTGTAGATATTTTTGATTTACGTTTATTGCTGCTTTGACTTCGAACGTGGGGGCTGGCTGGGGGCTTCGCCTTAACTGAACTCACCTTAAAGCCAAAAGATTCCAGTTTTTGTTTTCACTTTCTGTTAGTGTTGTGATTTGCCACAAAATTCATGGCGATTTATTGGCCATCTGCCACTTTAATGCGGCTACTTATGGTTGGTTGTTAAGTAGTTTTGAATTCCATATTTTGTGCAAAATTCTGCTTAGTAATGTTGATTAAAATAATTAAATTTAGTTCGTTTTCGAGTAGAAATTTCATACGGCAATGATAAAAACGCTATGTTAGGAATTTTTTTTCATCTACGGAAAAGTAAACCAATTGGAACCGGACAATAAAAGATTGGTATCCGATATTCTTAGTCTCCTACATTTCAAACATTATAAAACAAATATTTCAATATTCTCGCTACGAACCGTTCCGAATATAATTTTTACAATGGTGAAGATGGCACCTTAAAAAAAGTACATAGTTATCCTTTTAGTGGTTTCAAAACCACCAATCTGGCAAGGCTGTCAGCCGTTAAGTATCTGCCATCTGAAGTGTTATTTATTTAGCGAAAGATTTCCTATTTACGAATATGGATCGTTTAACAACAGAAGAAGAATAGTTAAAACTTACTACAGAGGTGTTGATTCCAACGTGGGCAATTTTCGTGCATTGCAGAGTGATTATGGTCGTTATAATCGACCTACTGTGCAGAGAATTGGCAAGATTTTAAAGAAATTTGAAGAGACTGGAAGCATTATAGATGCAGTCAGGCCTGTGTATCACGTAATGTACGCACTGCCGAAAATATTGCTTCTGTTAGTGAAAATGCGTCGGATAATTCGAATTTCAATGAAGAGCCGCTATAGCCGTATGATAACCGGCTTTTTTGGCCTGCAATAGAAAATTATGAATTGGACGATATGTGGTTTCAATAAGACAGTGGCATTGCACAACACGGCCGTTTTTAGTTTTATTGTATTAGAAGCTTCCAGAAAATGTAATTTCACGTTTTGGCGACTTCAATTGGCCACCAAGATCCTGCGTTTTGAAGCCGTTAGATTTTTTTGTGTGAGGCTATGGCAAACACCGTTGTTTACGCGAACAATCTCCAAACCGTTGAAGTATTTGAAAATCAACATTCGTCGAGTTATCGCCGAGATACCGCCCGAAATGTGCGAAAAAATGGTGAAAAAAAGGAAAAGGATCCACTGCTGCAACCAATTCAGAGAAGCTCATTTAAATAACATTGTATTTAGTATGCAAAGATCCAAACATTATAAAGAAATAAAAGTTTCCTCGCCATTAATTGGCGACCAATTATAAGAAATCATTAAGTATCGCATAAAGGATTTATGACAAATTTCCTTTTGTAGCCGTAACTGTTAGCTATTCTGATTATAGGATAGCTGAGTGAGGAAAATTAAGTGGTATAAACAACTAACAGCGGCTTCAATTTAGATTGGGCCGAATTCCATGCACGGTTTACGATTCGTAGTATCCTGAACGTCTACAATTAGAGTGGCAACATTGAGAAACATACGATATCTCAAGAAAAGTTCTCAGAAATTTTGGCAAATTATCATTTTTAAAAATGACCTCTAAATCTATACGTTGTGAAGAGCACAGGTTCTTAACAAGTTTCACAAATCATTTTAGCAGTATCGCTGGCTCGTGGACCTCATTCAGTTGCCGGGACGCTTTCGTCCTTCAGTTCAGTCATATGTTCTAATGAAATTATAATATTTATTTTCTAATATGGTATCGACATTGATGATATCTGGTTTTAGTATTCTGTGCATCCTCAAAAACGTGTAAAAGTGGCCCAAAATCTTCTTCGGTGGCGACTAGAAGTACACATCCTTGTCTATTATACGCCACACGTAGCAAATAATTCCAAGCACTTCGGTCTTCTGTGCTTCTTCTTCAATTAGTCAGTCACACCAAATTTCAATAGCGCTTCAAAAGCCTGGTCCTTCCAACATAGCTTTGGTTGCCTTTTTCTGCGCCGTCCATCGAGTCCGTCGTCGAAGACCTTTCGTGCGCACAACATAACTCAACCAATGCAATCGCTGTATATTGAAGCGTTTGGTCACATACATATAGATGTCAGTATATAGCTCATCGTTCAAGAGACATGAATAGTCTACGTTAACGGTGGTGGATCCAATATATTTTTCACAATATTTTCTTCTCTGGAAGACTCTCAGCACTGATTCGTCCCATTCCACACAAGAAGACAACAAGCAAAATCAGCATCTGGTACAGTCCGATTTTTATTTGTAGAGAGATCAAAATATCTCTCTTCAATTTTTGAAAACTGTCTCTATAGGAGCATTTGTGAAACCTTAAGTAAACGTTCACCTGCCCATCAAAATGTTGACTGCCTCTATTACGTCGTTGCCAAGAAACAAAAACCAGCAGCGATGGTATTTATGAAATTCAAAACCTTTAATGGACTGTCTAATTCTCGGCTTTTCATATAAATTCAAGTTATATTTAGTATACTCCATAATGGAATCGAACATACTAAACTGTCTTCCTACCAACGAACTACTTGTGCTCTAAACTAATTTTGTTAATTCTTATATAGCTTATATAGCTGTTCCCGAATACAAAAAAAGGCGTTGAATGAAATGCTACAATTTGGTTAAAACCGATCCTTATCGGATGATACAACAATGCACTACGTACGAGTTCATATACAGTCCCGACTATAGACGTCATCGTACATGTCATCGTATGCCGCATTTATATTTTCGACTGTAAAATATTAAAAATGTAATGATGCAATTTTGTATGGAATTGTTTAGTTAAGAGAAATTCATCAATGCTTTTAAAAAAAAAATAATTTTTTATCGCAAAATAATTACTTAAAAATGCTTGAGAGAAGTAAAGCGCAAAACGACTAAGATTTTAATGCACTAACTATTTTATGTCATGATGTTCTAAAAATATGGTATTTTGTGATTCTTTAAGAAAAAAAAAGACAACTGGATAGCATAAATAGTTTCGAAACTATTTACATATAAATTTAAAAAAAAGCCCTAGAAATTTCAGTGTTCTAAGTTTTCCTTGGATGAAAAAAAGGTTAGCTCCGGCGACCTCCATGCTCTGACTGCAATAAAATGAAGGAAGGGAGTATATTATTGCGATTTGTAGAAAAAAATCCTTATAATATTTTATACTGCTGAACAGTTATAAATTTTATGAAAAATAAAATATTTTTACAGAAAATAAGTCAGGCGGATAGTGGGTGAAATGGTTATTTTTTCTGAGTAATATAGGCGATGGGCGTGGCCGATTTGGATGAAACTTTCCAAAATTTTTGTTTCCGTAGTACAGATGATCCATACCAAGTTACAAAAATTTCTACCTAACAGAATAAAATTTATACGAAAA
>JAHXMU010000245.1:442230-515908 GCA_019455685.1 Philornis downsi
TTTCTACCTAACAGAATAAAATTTATACGAAAATTTCATTTTGAGTTCTATGGCCGGTGGGCGTGGCCGATTTAGATGAAACTTTCCAAAAAATTTGTTTTCATAGTACAGATGATCCATGCCAAGTTACAAAAATTTCTACCTAACAGAATAAAATGTATACGAAAATTTCATTTTGAGTTCTATGGGCGGTGGGCGGTGGGCGTGGCCGATTTAGATGAAACTTTATATTTTTGCCACTCTATGTCATAAAACGCTCTATGCCGAATTTCAAGACTCTACGACAACTCCTTATATTTATTGCACAAAAATGTATGAAGCAATCCCACTGTGTGCCGTTTAGCCATTCATAATCAAGGCGAGAAGTAACAAGACGAGAATTTCAGCACTCTCAATTCAATGCTTCAGATATGTCCAAATTGATGTCCATGTCACGTGGATATGTTATGTAAACTATTATGTAAGACTGAAGACCACAAATGTTGTACTAACAATGCTCTCGCCCTTAGAGGACCACTCACACTACTCGCACAAAAATCAGAGGAATACGCAAACAAGAATTACTTATTTCACTCATTTGCAAATCATTTCACACCGAAAATTTCTTTCAACGCTGAATTAAAAGTTCTGCTTGTATTTTACATGACCTGATTTGTTTCGTATGTTCCACCAACCGCCTCCCTGTCTTCCCGCCTCCATCAGAATAATTTTTAAGTACCAAAAACATTGGGAAGGAGGATAGCATAAATATTATATATAGCCAATCAAATATTTAAACATTCTAATGATTTTCACTTTGCTTCTCTTTTTGTTATTGTTATTATTGAACAAGCCAATGTGGTGGCAACTGGATCAGACCAACACATTTTATAGAGGATACATCATTGATATGAAACATAAACAATTTCAGAGAAATGTTCCTTATTGATTTTGTACTCTTGTCGGCCTGGAGCAGTGTGAATAAATGTTCGAGCGTGAGGTGAGAAAGGAAAGGTACTCGTATATCGAAATGTGAAAGAGGCCGGAGAATGAAGAATGCGGCAGTGGATAACCATCTTTAAACAATAAACATTAAATTATGTGTATACAAAATGTTTAAATTTGGTCTTTGCGACGTTACGCCATTGTTTCCATTTCATTCTGGCTCTGTTTGTGCGGTGTGTGCAACAGTAACAACAAATATATTTTATACGCAACACTTGTGGGCTGATATCCCTTGGTATTTTTATCTTTGGACCCATTACAAATTAAACAAACAATAAAACAAATATTCTATGCCCATCTCCTGCTACAGAACATCTCCTGATGCAGAACATTCTCACTTTCCAGTTGAACCGGCAATGTAAGAAGAAGAAAACGGATGAAGAAAGAAAATCACTTTCGAGCAGTTTCCTTGTTGGAATCCTACACACATGGTGGCCGTGTCAGCGAGTAGCACGTACGTGTATTGCCAAGACAATCATACATGTGTTTGTTAACTGACACCACCCGGACAGGAGGCTAATTGTAGTCTAAAACCTATAAAGAGCACAGAAAATTTACATAATCCGTTTTGAGCGATGACAAAGGTGCAAAAGCGACCCCAAAACCAGCCGACTTAATCAAGATAACACAAAAAAGTTGGGGAAAAATTTGCTTTATTTTTCAACATAATCTCCTTTTAGCTCGATACACTTTTTGCAGCGATATCTAATAGTATCTATACCCTGTTTACAGTAGGAACTGTCAAACTCTTTAAAATAGTCATCAATCCCAGACCACACCAGACCACCACATCTTCATTGTTGGCAAATCGTTTGCCATCGAGCCATTTTTTCAAGTTTGAAAATAGAAAATAGTTCGAAGAAGCTAAATCTAGCGAATATGGTGAGTGATGAAGCAATTCGAACTTTAATTCAGTAATTTTAGCCATCGCAACAGTGGATGAGTGAACTAGAGCATTGTCTTGATGAAACAACACTTTCTTTTTCACCAAATGCGGCCTTTTTTCATACTTTCTTTAACTAAACGCTGCAATAAATTTGCATAATATTTGCCGTTGATTCTTTTGTGAGTATATTTAATAAAAATAATCCCATGTGCAACCCAAAAAACAGACCTCATGCCCTTGCCTGCAGATGGAACCGTCTTCGCCTTCTTTGGACAGGAGTCTGCTATTCCACTCTACTGCTTTGACTGTTCCTTTGTCCCAGGTGTGAAGTGGCGGATCCATGTCTCATCCACGGTTATAAATCGACGCAAAAATTTTGCTTTATTACGGTGAAAAATCGCCAAACACTCTACTGAAACATCTTTACGACGCTGTTTTTGCTTTATTGAAAGCAAGTGCGGCACCCATCTTGCCCACAACTTTCTCATCTTCAAATCTTCGGTCAATACACGATGTATATCACTTTTTAAAATGGCGATTATTTCAGGTAGCTTACGCACCTTCAATCGACGATCATCCAATATCATTTTGTGGATTTTCTTAACCGTTTCTAGCGTGGGCAGCTCAATTGGTCGACTATTACGGTGTTCGTCTTGTCAGTTCTTACGACCTTGTTTAAACTCTGTTACCCAATATTTTACAATCGTAAAGGAAGGAGCAGATTCCCCTCAGAGTAGAATCTAGCTTGGCTTTAGTAAAATATTGGTTTACCTAAAAGTGAATAATTTGTTTCATGTTTATAAATTCACTGAGATCGTTTAATTTTGATGGCTCAAATAGAAATGCTAAACAACGTGGCAGCTTGAAATCTAAAACATATGTCATATAAGGTTGCCACTTTCTACCAAAATACTTTGTACATGTAGAAAATGTATGAAATTGAGTGGCAACGATGGCAAAATGATTGTCTCGAACTATAGAAGCTAAAGGTGCACTGTTAAATCCAATATTACAACAGGCGATACTTTTATTTCCATAACGTAAAACTTTCAATGGGTTTGTAAACACCTACATTGAACCGGATCCACCACTTAGAGCAGGGAACTTTATTGAGGTCAATATTATATCGATATTATACCTATTAAATATACTTTATTTCTCACGTCTCAAAGTCAATTTTAAATTTGCCGAAAATTTATGAGCCCTGGCTCCCATTCATGTAATTAAAAACAACAAAGAAATACGGATCTGTTTAAAGACCAGAATACGGACCTGTTTAAATATGTATATCAAACCTTTAGCGAACCGTACCCCGAAATACCGGTATGGAATGGAGAAGAAAAGTCAAAGGCCTGATGGACTAGCCAGATGAAGCACTGGAGAAGTGTAGATGGGGTTCTTGCCAAACCATTAACTTTAAGGATTGATGTAGCAGTAGACGATTTAAGGGAAAACAGATAAAACATTGATCGCTACAAGAAAGCCAACAGTTATGAAAAATCCATGATAACGCGAACTGTTCGAGACGATGTGTACCAGAAAACTCTAGATTTGGCGCATTCGGAATGCGCTAAACAATTTGTACGAATAGAAAAAAGCTTTCATTGCTTTGGACAAACTGCTAGTCCATCGCAGATGTCTTTAGGTTATTCCTACTTGTGGTAGTTTCATTGTAAGAAGAATGACAAACATCTTGTGAAATTCCATTTGCATTAAAGACATCTGGTGAAATTGTAATTATATTTCTATACGAGTATACCTTCCATTTTACATTAGAATTGATACAGTCAGTCACTGGGCCCTGCCACCACTGCCGTACACGGAACCATAGCAAAACAGTCTTGACAACAAGTAGGAACGATACAAAAATTATTGTTATAAAATTTCGGTTTATTAAATACAGTTAACGACAGACACACTGATACACAACGAATGGCAACAACAACAACAACAAGAATAATGTTATTTGAGCCCAATTCACTAGCAACAGACACGCACACACACACTCACAGACATTTTCACACACATATAAAGTTGCCACAAAGCACTCACATAGCCGCTTGTTTATATGTGCAGACTTATTATCCACCTGATTGTTTATTCTGCGATTTAGCAACATTTCCTTGAAAGTTGGCAAAAAAATCTTTCAGATTTTCAATTATTTATCAATAAATTATTGATAGGTTCGAAAAGGACGCTTGGGTGTCAACGAGATCTAAGGAAATTCTATCGAAATATAAACGGATGGTCGATTTCGATGGCTGTTGTAGTTGTAGCCAAGAAAACCGGGACTTAATCAAACGTTTATATGTATATACATAAGCGACTGTGTGTGCGTTGAAGTTGTTGTATTTACAACATAAACAATGGCACAAAGTGCCAACAACCCACCATGAGCACAAAACAACAATGTTGCGAAGCTTGGGAGAGAGGCAAAGGCGTCAAGGGAGAAGTTATCAAATAAAGAGAGACTGTTGAGAAAACTGAAGCAACTCAGTCAGTATTGCAGTGATACCAACCAGTTGGGCATAATGAATGGTTTTTCTGGCATCTTTTTTTGATCCCGGAATTATTTTTCAATTTTTTTTTTAATTTAATTTATTTGTATTCAGGATTGCAATTTTGATTATATTACAATATTAACAACATATTTTCTCCACAATTCAATAACAAATACATTATGAAATTTTAGAATACTAATGTTATAAAAAATGTTGTGCACCTTAATAGCAGAAAAATATGATTTACAATGACAGTACGCTTCACTTATTGGAATTTTTCATTTTGTATGTTATTCGTCCTAATATACGGAATTATAACTTTAATTGGAATTTACAGCTACTCCATAATATAACGAAAAATTTAATAAAACATTAAATGGGAACAGTTGATAGCAACCAATGTTTTTTTAGGATTTAATTAATTGAGTAACTGAAATACTACTACTGCTGATACTGCTGAGAAGAAATGGCCAAAAAAATTATTTTAGTGTTAATCATTTCCCCGTTCAAAAAAAGACGGACAGCACACTATTTAACAGCAATATCAAAGAAAAAAGTTCATAAGTGGATAATTATCGATGAGGAATATAATTGAAATACGCAAGAAGTTTCTTTTTATAAGTGTTGTAGGATGAAGAAAAAATGTTTAATGTCTGTGGAAGTTTGTTAAACAGTCTGGCTACTCTTACTCTTTTTTTTCTGGAGGCCAAATGTTAGATGCCATGATGATTTACCGAGTATTTTGTATTCATCTTCAAGTCGTCATTATTCGGTTTTTCATAAATGTTATTATTATTATTATTTTTTTTTTTTTTGTTTCGGTTGCATATTTTCGACATATGCTTTTAGCGTGTAAATAGTTACAACAACTAGTGTTGCCAACCCTACGCCCTAAAAAATCCCTAAAGCAATTATAAAAAATTAATACTTCGATGGAAAATCCCTCTTCTTTTGCTTCAATAAGCAGAGAAAAATTAAAATATTCAAATATATACGAAATCAGAAAAACAAAATAATAATTATAAATTAAATACAAAACATCCCTGATTTGTTAATACAATTTTCACAGTGTTCCTATTTCTTGCATACTCGTAGTGGCAAATTTATCAAAATAATTTTATCAAGTTTGACATCTTGTCGTCATTAAAGAAAGAATGGTCAACTAGGCAATCACAAAACAGCAGTGGACGGTATTCTTTCCATTCTTCTAGGATAATGAATTATTCTTGACATGAGCGAGTTTTGCAATTTAAGCATAATAATCTTAATATATCTATATATATAAAAATCAATTGCTGTGCGTTAGTCTCGCTAAAGCTCGAGAACAGTTGGACCGATTTGGCTCATTTTGGTCTTAAATTATTGGTAGAGTATTCCGGAAGGTTTAAAAGGTTTTATTTGAAGTGATAGATGGCGTTGGAGATGAGATTTTTGCAATTCATTTTGAAGGCAAAACAACGTTTGCCGGATCAGCTAGTTGGATATTAAATTTCAATTGTTGACAATAAAGCTTACAAATTCCAAGACTTATGTTAATACTTTATCTATATTACTGGTAGCTATTAATTTTTACCATTTAATTTGTTATTACATTTTTCATTATTTTATGGAATAGCTGTAGATTCCAATTAAAGTTATAATTCCGTGTTTTAGGACAAAAAACATACAAAGTGAAAAATTCTAATAAGTGAGGTAGACTGTCACATTGTAAATCATAATTTTCTGCTGTTAAGATAATAAAGCTGTATAATGCATTTGTTATTGAATTATGGAGAAATTATGTTATAATATTGTAATTTAATCAAATCGACTTTAGGGCTTAAAATTACAATCTTGAATAAATAAATTAAATTAAAATATATATATTAACTCGGAAAACTATTTGTACAACGTATAATTTTTGGTGTTATAGAGACTACGATGTTTGCGAAACCTTATGACGTCTTATTTCTAAGTTTTAGTTTTGAATATATTTCAAAACTGTTTTTACATTTTATATGATCACCAAAATACATAATTTGACAATTACTTTCCGAATAATGTTAAAGCTTTTGACCGCTTTACTGGCTCCTACTTAAAGAAACGTTGCATAGAGTATTTGCTATGCGAAAGTGAGAAGTGGGAATGAAAAAGACCTCCATTCCTATTTTATCCCTCGGGCCGGCAACGCTGATTGCAACAGAGAGATACTTGTCTTTCTTCTTCTTCTTCTTATGTGACGACTGGAATAGACAGCCTTATCTATTATTCGCCGCCCGTAGAAAATAATTCCAAGCGCTTCGATCTTCTGCGCTTCTCCTCCAATTGGTCACACACACCAAGCTTCGATATTTCAGAAATCTGGTCCTTCCAACGGGGTTTTGGTCGCCATCTTCTGCGCCGTCCATCGAGTTCGTTGTCGAAAACTGTCCGTGCCGGAGCGTTTGGGTCCATCCGCACAACATGACCCAAACAACGCAATCGCTGTATATTAATGTGCTTGACCACGTCGCTGTCGGCATATAGCTTGACCACGTCGATGTTCATGCGACGCCGATACTCTCCGTTAACGATGATGGGTCCATATATCTTCCGGAGTATTTTCCTCTCGAAAACTGCCAGTACTGATTCATCCGCTTGCGTCATAATCCAGGATTCTGTGCCATATGGAACCAACGTCTGGTGCAGTCGAATTTTTGTTTGCCGAGATAGGGCTTTATCATTGAATCGCTTGCTTAGACCACAGTAACATCTGTTAGCAAGCAATACTCTTCTCTTTATCTTCATGCTGGCATCATTCGTTTTGTTTGCAGCGGAACCGAGGTAGACGAATTCTTCCACCACTTTAAAATTATAGCTGTCAACGTTCCCACAGTTCGCTGCTTCCTTCTCGATGCTTGAGAAAGCTGCAGTAACATCTCGCACTTTTCGCCCAATAACGTCTATGTCATCTGCATATGCGAGTAACATACGGCTTTTATTGAAGATGGTACCAGTCGTGTTAACTGCAGCTTTTCTCATAATCATCTCCTACAGATACTTACTTTAGCTATTTCGGGTGCGAGGAATAGGATCATTGAATAGGATCTAGTTTTTGAGATATAATGGATCGAACATTAAGAAAAGATCGGCAGTTTATAACACCGTTTATGGTACCAAAATAACTGTTTTTTCATCGCTATAATAACTCCCACGAAAATGTGAAGAGAACACACCATAAAAATACTGTTTACTCGTACTTCCTATGACAAGGCTATGTTAAATTCATTGATGATTAAGCAAATTTTCAGCACTTTGAATTTTCATCACGGTAAATTTCAGCTTCCGCGGATGCACTTATTTTGCTGGCTAGTTACTCTCTAGAAGAATAAATGGTATCCCTTTAATTTTATTGCCACGATTATTTTTTTAACCATTCTAGGGCACCTCTCCAAAGTACAAGACTTTGTTTCCCAAAATAAGCGATGAAGGTGACAGAATCACACATTGGGATGCTACCATTGTTGCAGTCTAAAAATGAAATTATCATTGCCAAACATGTACTTTAAGTGTGTCTCACATCTGAAAACTGTACGATATATACAGGCTGGTTGACGAATATTGTTTCCAAACGTACTGCAAGAGCTTTTCTTTCCGTAATTACGCCGTAAATTGTGAAATTCGCCAATTAACCAGGTCTGTTATGGCAGAATTGGTGCAAAAATTCTCAAATAAGCTGATTTCAAGAAACTCTGCATTCTATTGGCCCCAAAGATTTGATTTTTTTCTTGTGATACTTTGGCAAATATGCAGTTTACGAAACAAAATCTCAACAACGTCGTATGATTTAAAAGGTCAAACGATAATTGAACCAATTACTGCTGGAAACCCTGGCCAATAATGAGTAACGACGCCACTGACCCCGAAGGCCACTTAAGTTCAATTAGTTTTAAAAGGTCGGTAAAAAGAAGTGACAGAGAGAAGAATTAAGATGTAAAAAAAAAATTCATTTTGCCTGCATAAGATTTTACACGGATTTTGTTAATTTATAATGCCTTTCTAATTAATAAAATTACAACGTCATCTTAGTAAAGGGTATTAATGTCATTCTTCTCAAGAACATATGTTTGCTTAAAAACGGAAATATTCTATAAGAAAGCGTAAAACTTTTCGGCGAAGAAAATCCACATATTGTTATCTTAATACATAAATACGTTAACGATTGAAAAAACCACACCTTACAGGAGAATGAATAGAGGTAACAAAACCAAAAACAAAATGATTATAATATTTTTTTAAACGCAATTTTGATTAGAAATATATGCGAAAATTTATGATCGTTTTTGCGGTTGTTTATTTTTTATGTATTTAATGCCTTTTGTGTTTCATGATTTCATAAAGAAAATATGTTGGATCTTCTGGAAATTATTCAAGAATAGTTAAATTAACATTGATCTGCTGCCAGATCAACATTAACAATGTATAGATCTGCAAGACCGACGACCCACATTCTATTTTCTTTTCAAAATAACACAAAGTCAAAGTGGACGACGGCACCTCCTACACTCAGTCACGAGTTCTGCAGTAGTAATTCTAAAAATATGTAAAAAATAATAATTTTTGGGAAAACAACTACACCATAAAAACATATAAATGCCTCCACGTGGCTTGAGAAAATAACCCATTCCGGAAATATTCTAAAAGAAGCGAACCTAAACTTTTAAAAGGAAATAAAAAGGGCTGGCGTCATAACTTCTTGCGTAATTTCCGTAGGCATATCTGGCGTTACTTTTTTTGGAAAGGATGACTAGAGGTAGATGTACACTAAAGAAACCAGGCAAGATACCAAAACGCTTCTTAATTGAGAAGAGAAAACTTTACTGCATTTATTCGTTAAAGAATGAATATGAAAATACCTAACACGCGTTGCTTTCTGAAAAAAAACTTGCTAGAGGCCTACTCAATGAAAATGAACATGTGGTGGATGTTTCAGAACATAATAGAGACTTGGCTGTATATCTCCTCTAAACTATAATTGAAACAAATAAAACAGTTGAAACAAATAAAAAAAAAGCAAGTTTCCTTGCATTCCATGAATGAAATATGACAGAGTATCTCACATTCGGTGAGCTTACACGCATTCTACTTTTAGACTCGCTCAAGGGATCCTGCGGTTTATGGACGATTCTGAGCCTCACAGTTTGAGAAACATTTACCAGACTTGTCAATTAATCGACTACCTGAAGTGTCCGTCAGAAACATCAAGGTAACCGCCGCTCAAATAATGATAGGTTGCTGTATCGGGGATTAAACTCACGATTTGGCAAACGACAGTCGCCAAACCATCGCCAACCATCGTGCCGTAGTCAAAACAAAATAAATACAAATAAAAAAAAAAATAAAACAAAAAAAAATATAAAAAAAAAATAAAACAAAAAAAATAAAAAAAATAAAAATAAAAAAAAATAAAACAATAAAAATAAAAAAAAAAAATAAAAATAAAAAAAATAAAAATAAAAAAAATAAAAATAAAAAATAAAAATGAAATTAAAAAGAAATAAAAATAAAAAAATAAAAATAAAAATAAAAAAATGAAAATTAAAAAAAATCAAAATAAAAATAAAAAAGAATAAAAATAAAAATAAAAAAATTAAAATTAAAAAAAATTAAAATTAAAAAAAAAAATAAAAGTAAAAAATAAAAAAAAAAACAAAAATAAATATAAAAAATAAAATAGTAAATACAAAAATGCATTTCATTTTGTACTTGCAATTTGATCAATACCCGTAAAATCTGCTCGAAATTTTATTAACTTTTTTTAGGTAGTGTTCTACCATACTCATTAAAGAATCAGATTATAAAAATCATGAGTTGTGCTCCAATTAATTTTAATACATGTGAATTTCGTGTGTGACAAATGTACGTACTCATGATATTCTTAAAGCGAATGGAGTAAACTAGGAAAGGCGAAATAATGAAGAAAGCGCCAAATAGACCCCCAAGATATTTGACACCTAATGATTGTGAATTACTTTTAAATGGGGCTATTTAAATGATTGTGAATCGCTTTTAAAATGGTATTATTTGGTGTGATTGGTATAAAAATTGGTATACCAAATATTAATCGAAAGTCGAATGTACGTAGCCCTCGAAATTTGAAAATTCTTTTTATTTTAAATACACCTCGTATATCGGAAAGCAACTATGATGGCAATCTTCAAAGCAAAATTTGTTTTTAGTAGTAACCACATTTATTCTTCATTACTGGGGGAGGATAATCTGATTTGATAAAATTTGGTTAATTTTGAGCAATTGTTTGTTATTATTCTGCAGCGATTTTAAACCCCCCGCCTACGTTAGAAGCAACCGAAACTTGTTAGGGGATTACATTTTATGAATTGTTCTATATGGAAATGTCAACAAATTTATTTTCGTAATTTCATTATAATCCAGCCAAAAAAAAAAAAACACTCACACAAAGAAATTTATTATGTCATTCACTTTCTTCACTTGTTGCACTCTCGCCGAGAAATTAATTTGTTGTTCTTGGTTGTTCGAATGATACAATGAATTCTTTGGTAAGCTCTGCCGAAAGAGTAGCAGTCCTCTTACCTACAGAATAAACATTAACGACAACGACAACAACAATGCCAACAACAATGGCAATTCAAACAAATTTAAACAAATTTTAGTCATTATTCTTATGACGCATCTGTGGTCCGCCGCTATTAAGATTAATATAATACTATGTAGAGTGAGACACAGTGGACGGCCGCAAAACGTACAACAAATGTGACTAATAACATATAAACACACATATTATGAGCGTTATTAGTATGTACATAATTAACAGATTTCTATATTATAGAAATTGTACGTTCAATGATCTTAAATACAATAACATACTCGTATGTGCATGTGTGTGAACCGATGTGAATTACTTGCATGAGAGAAGGAAGCTATTGCGAGTGGTGATTGCTGGTTAGTAGTGGGAGGGGGCCTTCTTGTTGTGTGTTCGAGAAGAGAAACCCGTATTTCTCACACAAAGAGGGCGATAGGGTGAAGAGCTAACAAATCCTCACAGCCACCAACGCCACCCCACACACGAATTTTGTGGGCGCACGTATGCACAAGTGTGTGCGTACGGGTGTGTAATTAAAGACTGATCAATTATAATGTTTAAAAGAACATTAAAGAAGATCGTACAAATTAAGCGTTTGTCCGTCCGTCCACACCATCAAATGCATCGCTAGCGACAAACGAACAAACAAACAAACAGAGGGGCTGTTCATTTCGATATGACCCAACGGCAACCGGCAAAATTCGATTAAAACAATAAAAACTATTGAGAACGCGTGCATGGGGTTGAGGTGTATGGGAGGGCGGGAAATGGACACATCTCCGATGATGCCATTAAATTCCTTTAGTTAGAAATCCAACAAGGGCGTAGGGGGAGCAGGTTTGAGACATTTATCAGTTGAAAATTAAAACTCTGGATTCCATTTTAATTAAAACTTAACAAAAAAAAGCGATGCGCAACGAGAAACACTATTTAAGTGCGCACAAAACACAAAATAAGTCAAAATTCAAAACAAAACACCATTAAGGGCAAAATAATAGCACACTTGTGAAGTTTACAACAAAGGACGACTTCTATTGCGACTGTACTGATGCTATTGAAATAGCCAGTAGTGGCCGCTTCAGGGAAGAGGGACGCATCATAAACACAGATGCTGTGCACAGACATTGTAGATAGAAGCTGACTTCAGCCAGCAAAATGCCAAAACATATGGTTTTCTATCGTGGTATTGTGCAATGGAAATATTTGTTTGCACTTAGTGCACCAACACACCAGATACTGGATATATTTAGATCCTACTTTAGACAAATACACACACACACAAACACACATATATATATATATATATATATATGTGCATACTACAATATCATGGCCCATAGAATGAGCAAAAACGATGCGAAAACTGTTGACTGCCACCGATACAGGCTCACACGACGTGACGAAAAAAAAAAAAAATAAACTAAAGATGATGAGTGCAAAATGTAAGTCATACAAGCAAATAGTAGCAATATCAAATGTTTTCTCTGTGAAGAAACAGAAACTGAAGTGAAACACAAAGCGCAAAACTTGACATGACGCAATTACACGCTTGAGTTGATCGGTATGTAACAAACAATGGCTACTCCACAACCATTACGAACATACAGATGTATCTGTCCCACATGTAAAGACATGTAGTTACATATCAAAGGGTGAGTCCACACAGCCGCATTCAAATACGTTTTTGGGAACACAACTCACGACTGACGTCGTAGGTGCGCTAAGGCAAAGTTTGACATGGATGCTCTATAAAGCAAATAATATAACCGCTGATCGATGTGATCGATCGATTGTTCACGGGCCACCGCATTTTAATGCGTTTTGTTCGTATTTGAGATTTATGCATTCCACATGATCTGGCCATATATGAGAATTCAAAATGTGATCAATGTGTAATGGCCATAAATTCAATGTTTAACGACCGTCGCAACTATTTTTGGGATTCAATAGACGAGCGCGCGTTGTCGTCATCCTGGGCACAGTTTTCAGATGACGACGGACGACAATGACAACGACAACGCCAACGATGATGATGTTACGCGTCATAAATTTTATGGCAATGGCCGGGACGGCTCCACCCGCTTTCAATTGCAAAATGAAATCAAATGTTCGTTGACGGATTATTTGAACTCTACAAAAGGCTATAATGGGTGCTGCATGGAAGCGCACAAAGTCATCAATGAAGCGATTAAATTGTGATTACATCTAATGTTTTTCCCCCTTCTTTCTTAAAAAAAAACCCCGAAAGCAGTAGCGCAGGCAAAGAGCAACAATTTGTGTTCATGACATATTGTGGAAATATAATTGAACAATTACTTGATTAGGATTCAAATTTGTTGTCAATTGTGAAAATATGCAGCCAATGTAAAACGAGACCTTTATTGATCATACTCTCGATTCAATGGAAGGGTTAAAGTAAGACAAATAGCTCCTTCAATTGATGATTTTCCGATTACTCTGAGAAATGCCACTGACATTGCAAACAAAATTCAGGTCGAAACCGTAGAAACCATTGAACCATCGATTGAATTCCATCTATTTACCGAGCCACTGATTTTTGTGAGAAATATCTACAATTTCTTTACTTTTGTTTTTAAGCTTTTTTAGGTTTTTTTGCTTAATGAAAGCATAAACATGGCTGCTTTCCCACGCAATGTAAACTTTTTTTTATATCTGTTATCGAAATTACGAAAAAAAAACCGAATGTGAATTTAAACAGCTTTCTCTAATCAAATGACCTGTCAAAATTGTTGCCGGACACAGTCGAGCTGGCAAAATAGAATTATAATAGTATTGAGTTTTAAATCCACGACAGCTGCGTACGATAATCTATTAATGTACTGCAATAACAAATCGTAAATATTTTTTATAGTTTTTAAAGTTACCTGCAGCTTTTATAAATTCGAGAAAATTGAGTTTGTAGTTTATATTGAAAAATGTTATATCTGTGGTCACAACCCATAAGTCAGCCTAAGTCTGTTTTTCAATATTTTCAGTATAGGAGTTTAAAGTTTTAAATCTTCACTGAAAATCAGGAGAAGGTGTTTTTTCGAAAACTTTGCTACAGATTGCAAGGAAACGAATTTCTTTACTTAGCTGTTAACAAAAAATAGTTGTTTATTCTCGCAGTCAAAAGATATTATCGAAGAAGACACTTAGGCTCTTATGAATTGTTGAACGAAAGAAAGTCAAAAAGTTCAAGTTGAGTTAGGCTATTATTCCAGATTGAATAAAAAACTTTAAGTTTGGAGAAAGACCTTAACTCAATTTATGTTTATCAAAAAACGAAATTGTAATTCGGAATAAGAACTTAACTCAAGTTAGGAAAATAAAATTGTTTCTTTATTTTTTTGGATTAACGACTTAAGTTGATTTAGGCAATGATGGAAAAATAATGTTTATATTTGTTGTAATCCTAAATTGACTTAGGGAGTTATGCCAAAACAGTCATTTAGAAAAATAACTTAAGCTATTAGGTTTTTTAGGATTAATTGCCTTCCTAGAAAAGATAAAAACATGAAATATTTAGAGCAAATAAATTTAGATACGCTAAATACGATGGTGCTAATAACTTAATTGTGTCCTAACTCGAGTTAGGCTGTTACGGGTTGTGACCACAGATATTTACTATTATTGAAAGCAATCACTACAACAAGTTTTGCTAATGCATTTTTCAAGAGATATTAAATGAAATTCAGAAACTCCTTTTAAAATCCGGAAATGTTATTCAAAATTCAGAAAACTTAATTCACATTTAAGTTACCATTTGAAGTTTTAACAACATTGACTAAATTTCGAAAACTCCAGTTGAGATTGAGAGAACAACCAAACTGAAACAAGAAAGCAAAGAAATTCTTATAAGAATCCAATTATCCCTTTCAATGGCCGCAGCATTCGCGCCTAACAAACCCTTTCTGCAATTCTTCTTGTACAGAGGCCCACCAATAAGTGAATAGGCTCAACAAAGAAGTGTTGGCTGTCGAAATGTTGACAACTTAAAATGCTACAATTGCTAATGTTTAAAAATAAAATGCTAAAATTTTAAGAAAAATATGCTATTGTTCTCGAAATATTGCCAAATTAAAATGCTGTGAATTTGTAAATTTCGATTTGTTTCTGTTTAAAAAACATTTAAAAATTTAAAAAAAAAACTGTTATTGTTCGATATCGGGAAGGTTTCACAGACTGCACGAATGTGGACTGATGGTATTTTGTGCCATTCTCCTCGAAGAACAATCTTTAAGGCATCGACAGTCTCATATTTTTAAGCTGATACTTTGGCCTCCAAAATTATTAAATTGTTTGATAATTCCGGAGAAGATGATGGCTATTGTTGTAAAGAAATGCGATCGGGAATTTTTTATTGTGAAATGGTGATGCCAAGTCTTGTTCAAGGGTCCAATAATTTCCATAGAATTATTTATGTGTCCAAGGCAATAAAGCACCGTTTAAAATCTTTTCAATCTTAAAATGGTGATGCCAAGTCTTGTTCAAGAGCCCAATAGTTTCCATCGAATTATTTATCTGCCCAAGGCAATAAAGCATCGTTTAAGATCGTTTTCACTTTAAACGAGTGATGAGTGATGATGCAGACGTTTGCTTTCACAAAGTAAGTCGCTGGTGTCAATTCTCTTTTGATTCCCACTCCAACCATACACGATAGTTAAAAATATGTTATCACAAAAGTGCAAATTTTCAAGCCTTTATTCTTACTAAGCGAATTGGCTTTTGCGCAGTTGTTAAATCTTGCACTCTTTATACTTTGTAGGGATTTAACCATAGCTCATTTTTGTATATGCACCCTATGCTACGGACAAACACATTGAACATTTTCGTCAATTCAACTACGCCTTGTTGTCCTGGATTACATTGAATTCCGGCCTTCAAATTTCGAAACATTTCTGTTGATGTTGCCACGTATATGGCGTTTTTTTGAAGCTACTGATATCATTGTAAATTACGAAATGGTCTGATACACAGACATTTTCGCGTTCACACTCAAAAGTTGTAGCTCATTATTAACGGCTGCTTGCAACCTTCCAACCAAATTCAAAGCAACAACGCTGTTGTTGTTGTTTAAACTGTGACGTAAAATTATATGCTTCTGTAGGCTTGTAAAGAACACAACAGACTGACGCTTGTCAAAAAATGAGCACGCTGTCATTAGCCATTTGCCTTTTATTTACATAGCTTTAACTCATCTACTGACGGCGAAAAATACAAACAAAGAGGAATTCCATTTTGTGATGTTTCATAAATGTTTAACAAGATGCATCCCCTATGATGTCAATACGATGTGACACATTCAGCATGGACTCAAATGATCCACGGAAATGATTAAAAATGAACAATTCTGAAGTATATATAGAACTGCTGAACTTAAAAAAGTGATCCTAGAGAAACTCTCTCCTAAACCGTAATTTAAAAGTCATTTCCAGTGAAATGTTATTGATGGATGGAATTATTAAGTTTTATGGATTGTTTAGGAGAATTGTTTAAAAACTACTTAAATTTGAATGGGAAACTATCTCTTTCTCAAGATTAATGCCTTCCATTGATATCACATTTTTACTTTTTTTTTCAATTGGTGTCCCACGCCCATAATTCCGTATGTGTCAACATATTATTCTTTCATTCACATTCTCAGCTACTTTCCGGGCCGGCCGAAAGAAGTATTGATTCTGCCAGCCCAAGTCTCATCGGTGAGCGAAATTTTGGTTGAAAACGAGGAATCTTCTTCAAATGTTTCAAGAACCCAAAAAGGTGAAAGTTCAAAATGTCGGCCGGTTTCAATTCTTACACGAGTTAAATCTGAATGCAAACTGTTTAGGAGGACGACAAATCGATTAATCTCAGTCTTTGAGTACGCTCTCAACTGTAACCGTTAAATTTTCTTCACTACGTACGATGTGGATGTGGTTTATTTGGTCGTGAACTATTTAATAATGAAGTTTTTCCGTTCTATGACCTGATTTTGTGGGCCTTAAATACAGCTCGATGATCTGTTTATAGAAACTGTGTCTAGCTAAATCCTTCTATGATGAAATACAATAATACTGAAGAAAAATGGCATTACCTGCCACAAATTCCCTGCTTGAGAAAGTGGAAAGGAGTCATCCATTATCCACAGCTATTTAGATTTAAAATGCAAATCACAATACATTTCATTCGCTTGCATTTGTTCGCTAATTTGTGGTTATCAAACTGATGTCAAACATGCATTTTGAAGGTACATCTACTTTTAAAATTATTTTAATTTTTTAAGAGGATTTTGTAGGAACACTGAATCTGACCTGCTGTTTTTTCATAGGTCTTCAGCGCTCTAACGCGGAGACATATAGATTGAAAATTCAACACCAATTTCAGCAGTCCCAAACTAGTCAACCTGAGGTATAGATAGATGATGCCAGTAGTTTGAAAAGTGACAACCTTATAAAACATATGTTTTAAGTGTCAAGTGGGCGCCACATTGTTCAGTATTTTTATTTGAGTCATAAAAGTAAACGATCTCAGTGAATTTGTAAACATGGAAAAAATTGGTCACCGTTATGTGATTATTATTAAAGCCGAGCCAGATTCTACTCTGGGGGAATCCGTTCCCTTATTTTACGACTGCAAAATATTAGGCAGCAGAGTTTAATCGAAGTCTTACGAGCCGCAAAGACGAACACCGTAGTGGTTCCACGCCAGACATAGTTAAGAAAATTCACAACATACTATTAAATGATCGTCGACTAAAGATGTGTGAACTAGGCATACCATTATAGGCATATCAAAAAGTGCTACACATCGTATATTGACCGAAGATTTGAAGATGAGAAAGCTGTGCGCAAGATGGGTGCCGCGCTTGCTTTCAATATAGCAAAACAGCGTAGTGAACATGTTTCAGTAGAGCGTTTGGTGATGTTTCACCGCAATAAAGCTGAATTTTTGAATTTTTTGGATGAGAAATGGGTCCACCAATTCACACCTGAGACGAAGGAGCGGTCTAGCAGTGGACTGCAAAGGTAGAATCGTGTCCAAAGAAGGCGAAGACGGTTCCATTTGCAGGAAAGGTCATAGCGTCTGTTTCTTGGGATGCTCATGGAATTATTTTTATTGATTATCATATCTTCTAAAAGGAAAAACCATTAACGGCAAATATTATGCTAATTTATTTCAGCGTCTAAGTGATGAAATTATAAGAAAAAGACCGCGAAAAAGAAAGTGTTGTTTCATCAAGACAATGCTCTAGTTCACACATCCACTATGGCCATAATTAATGAATCAAAGTTCGAATTGCTGCATCACCCACCTTATTCACCAGATTTAGCTTCCTCGGACTATTTTCCATTTCCAAACATGTAAAAATGGCTGGGTGGTAAAAGATTTGCCAGCAATGAAGAGGTGGAGTCTGCTGCGGTTGATGGCCATTTTAAAGATTTTGAGAGTTCTTACTAAAAGCAGGGTATAGAAGCTATTGAATGTCGCTGGAAAAAGTGTATCAAACTAAAAGATTATGTTGAAAAATAAAGAAATTTGTTTCCATTCCAGAAATTTGTCTTCTTTGTTAGGTTGGCTAGTTTTGTTGTGTTCTAAAATGTACATATCCACACAACCCTCGTACGAGTCCACAGATACGTTCTCATTCAAATATTCAAAATAGTTGAAATGTGCATATTGGTTTTAGCTGCTGATATTTCAAATGAACAGTCATTCATTTAGACTGCCCGTCACTCAATCGCTCGTTTCCTCTGTGTGAGTTCTTCTTCTGTATTTCGGTCGAATGCGTGGGTAGATATTTTTGAAATACACTCAAATTTGATGTGATCGCGAGTGGGTCGTCTGTCGACTGTTCTCCGCACGAACTCACCAAAAATGTGGTTTACTACATACAGAAATTTTTTAAATTTCTTTCATTTTTGTTCTCCAACAACATTCATGAATCGAAAATTCTACGAATATATTTCGGCATAGAAGACATAATTTTTCATTAAATATGATTTAAGTGATGTTTTGCCACACACTCACAAGAAAATCGGTACAAGCAGGGTGGCGACTCTGTCTCCTGCTCACGTATGCCTTGACGATTTTATGAAATTTATTTAGGTACAACGACAACTTAATATTTATTTGGGTTTTGAAAAAAAAAAAAATTCTTTATAGCAATGATCTCTAACTTTTTTCAAAATGGTGCAATCATTGGTGATATTCGAACCGGTAAGAACTTAAATCATTAGCATATTCTTGAATTGAAAAACCTCACCCAGTATAATTAAACATTTCTGGAATTTTGGCATTGTGATATCCATGTTATGATTAATTCCAATAAACAGCACGTCACAGTACATGTGTTTACGCACACATTCATACATTTATACATTTCCTTTACACCAGGCATCATCACAATCATCATCATCAACCATCACATACTAAAAATAGTGTTAACAACAATAACTAAATACCTAAAGTGCAGATGCAACAAAGCGATACAATTTATGGGTTTCTGTTGGTCTGTGCACAAAATGTCTCTTTCTGTTTCTACATATATCAACATAGATTGCCACAAACACACCGAAATACATACTTATGTTTATAATAGTTAGACAATGTTGACTGACACACAAATATCGAAAGACTAAGAAACGAAATCGGAGATACTTTGCATACACAAACGACACCCATTCGTACAGTGATGGCCAATAAAATAGAATTATTTATAGAAGAAATTCAAACTTTTTTTTAATCAATGAATTCCATGTTTTTTTTTTTTTTGCTATTGTATAAAAACTTCAATTTTGTTTTATGTAACTAATTGATTTTAAAGATGACAGACCGTAAATGACCTCCACTCTCATTCACGCATATGCGACACCTGATCAAAATATTATTCATTGCGGGATAGCCTCATTAATTGTTTTAATATACTCGTACTGCTCCAATTCAAAGCCTTTGGTGTAGTTTTGAACATCATCATGCTTGACATACGACATCCCACAACTAGCCGACTTGATATTCGGATGGTGCCAGTAGTTTGAAAAAAATTATTTTAATGAAAAGTGGCAACGTTAAAAACATATGTTTTTAGTTTCAAGTAAACGCCACGTTGTTTAGTATTTTTATTTGAGCCCTCAAAATTAAATGATCTCAGTGAATTTGTAAACATTCAAAAAATTGGTCACCGTTATATAATTCAATATTTCCATTTGAAAGGTTTCGGACCGACCAATGCTAGAGCCGAGCTAGATTCTATTCTGGGGGAGTTTGCTCCTTCCTTTACGGCTGTAAAATATTGGATAGCAGAGTTTAAACAAGGCTGTACGAGCTGCCAAGACTAACACCATAGTGGTCGACCAATTGAGGTGTCCACGCCAGACACAGTTAAGGAAATCCGCAATATGATATTGGATGGTCGTCGGCTGAAGGTGTAAAGGCGTGAGCTAGCTGAAATGATAGGCATTTCAAAAAGTGCTATACTTGATATATTGACTGAAAATTTGAAGATAAGAAAGCCGTGAGCAAGATGGGTGCCGCTCTTGCTTTCGATAGATAAAAAAAAGCGTTTTTAAAGATGTTTTAGCAAAGTGTTTGGCGATGTTTTACCGCAATAAAGCTGAATTTTGCGCCGATTTGTAACCACAGAAGAGACACTGCACCACACCTGAGATAAAGAAACAGTCAAAGCAGTGGGCTGGAATGGTAGAATCGTGTTCAAAGATGCGAAAACGGTTCCATCTGCAGGCAAAGTAATGGCGTCTGTTTCTTGGGATACGCATGGAATTATTTTTATCGACAATCTTTAGAAAGGAAAAACCAACAACGACGAATATTATACCAATTTATTGCAGCGTTTAGGTGGTGAAATTATGGAAAAAGCCGCATTTGGCGAAAAAGAAAGCGTTGTTTCATCAAGACAATACTCCAGTTCATACATCCACTACTGCGATGGCCAAAATTAATGAATTGAAGTTCGAGTTGCTTCATCACGCACCTTATCCGTTAGATTTAGCTCCCTCGGACAATTTTCTATTTTCAAACTGCCCTCGTAACCCCATAAAAAAGTCTGTTGCAGTCAGGACAGATGACATTGGATGCCAGCGGAAAGTGGAGTTTCTAGCTGTTAATCTGTTTGAAATTTTTAGTCGGAGCTCCGGCATACCCGGTGTGACTATGTGTGCAGTTCCTCCATCTTGCTGGAACCAAATGCTGTTGAAACAGATACGTCTTCGGCGTAGTCCTGGGTAAAAAAAGCCTCCTCCAATATCTTTAAATAACTGTGCTCATTGACAGTAATCAACTTTACGCTGCTGTAGCAACCGACTGGATAATGACAGTGCGCTCATCTTTTGACAATCATCAGTCTGTTATGTTGTTTACAAGCCTACGGGACGTACCGGTTTACGTTGCACTTAAAAAACATATTGAAATCGTCATGGTGTTATTGTTTTCTATTTGGCTGAGAAATCACAACCAGCCATTATTAATGAGCTACGCCAATTACGTGCGCACAAAATGTTTGTGTATGGGACCATCACACGTTACAATGCCAGTGGCAACTTCATCGGAGGTGGACATTCAAGAGCATCAATATTGCCAGAAATGTTTCGAAAGGTAAAGGCCAAAATCCACACTAATTCATGGCTAATAAGGGCAGTTTAATTGGAGAAAAATTTTAATGTGATCGTCATTATTTAATATACACAACACTGAAGTCAGATTGCATGTTTAATTGGTCCAAAGCGAAAAATATTATCTAATCATAATTTTGGAAACTTCCTTTTGTCCCGGAGACTACAATACTTTCTACGTAAAAATATTTTTTTCCAATATTTTCGGAGAACAATTCAGATACGACTGGGATAGAAATATAGTTTCCAATGTGATATTATTATTGTTACTATTACTGCTGCTCCTAGCCAGTTGCCCATCACTGTACCTCCGTCCCATTGTGCCTAAGACAACACACACACACAATACACAAAGTCCATCAAAGCATGCAAATATCTCGAGAGATTGTCGAGAAGATCGTAAAAAGCTTAGATGGGAGATTTCGTTTACGTTCAAGAATGGTAACACGATGACTCCGACGACGACGCTGAAGACGACAGCGATGACAAGACTATGACAAAAAACGAAACACACAAATTTTGGCATTCGCAGTGTACCCGCCGACAGATACGAGAACACGATAGTTATGAATCACTTGAGATGTGAAATATGTAGATTATGCAGTCAGCCGCTCTCGGCTTTATAGTCGAATATGTAGGTAGGTAGGTTGATCGGTTACGTTTAGGTGAAAAGAAGGTAGTAGTAGTTTGCATGGATACGCCAACAATAACACAGGAAGAGCAAGAAGCAGACAAAATTAGACAAAACAATCAAAGCATAATAAAATCTCTGTTGCGCTCCAAACCAAAGCAAAGCCAAAATCCGCAACGCCAACAACAACGATACGAAAACTAATCTCGGCGAACAAAAACAAAAGGAGTTAAATTTCGGAGGAAGCAGAGGGAAAGAAACACGAAATAATTCATGGCCAATATTTAATGTTGGCTAACGGATGGATGGATGGCTGGATAGATGGTGGTGTTGCTATTGCTGTTGTCGTTTCATTATTTGAGTGACTAAAACAAAAAGTGGCAACAAAAGTCCATTAAGTTCAAAAAGTAAATCTTTGCAAACAATCAAGGCAGCAATTGAAAAGAGAAAGTTGAACAATAACAAAAAGGCAACAGCAAAAACAAAAGTCGGATATCTACTTCTATTTTCTGAGCTGTCTTAGCGGCTGTGTTGTCTCATCCAAATGAGACACTTTTTTGTTGTCTTCTGTTGTCTATTCCGCATAATAATTCGTTTAGCACAAAGCTTAGAATGTGTTTCCTACCAGCACTAATGACGTCGTCTCGACCATTTCAGTTGAGAGTTAACAAACAAATGATTTCTGTTTACATTTGCACGTACCGTTTTATTTTGGAGTTAAGCTAAACAACAGCTTCAAGAGTTCCAAATAAAATACAGATTCAAGCCACCAAAATGGGAGAGATTCTACTCTAGGTCAAAGAGAAGATGACGAATGTTGTGCATTAAATACGTTGAAGGGTTTGGAAGGGTTGAGTATGCGCATTCACGAGCAAAAAAAGTATTTAGTAAGAAAGAGGTCAGAGAACCAATTCACTGAGTCGTCCAGTTCAAATGTTGATGGCTAACAGGCTAAACTTTAGTAATTAGTACAGATTATTCTAAATGTTATTACGAAAACTAATGTTGAACGGATGGCTTAATGTAGAAGTACCTTAATGGTCGCTTTTTGACCAGGAGTAAGAAATGCAATTGTTACATTTGCGAAGAAAGAATTAAATGCTGATATTAATCTGCAGATTTTCCCAGTTAAGTTAATAGAAAAAACTTAAATTTTGTGTATTAACATCTCCCCATATATCCGCTCTTTTCTAGCATAATGGCAACCCTGGAAAAGTATTATAGGCAAAAGCCACATTAAGATCGGTAATAAATTTCAAATATTTTCTTAACATATGTCGAAATATTCAAAACCAGACAGACGGTAGGTGACATGGATAGGCTCTCGAAGTGTTGCCAATTTCGCGCTGCTGTAGTAACCGAATGGTTACTGACAGCGCGCTCAGTTTTTGACTAGCGTCAGTTCGCTGTGCTGTTTATAAGCCTACAGAAGCATATCGTTTTACTTCGCAGTTAAAAAAAATACATATCGAAATGGCATTCAAAATCAAGAGAGTTATTGCTTTGTATTTAGTTGATAAATCGCAACCAGCCCTTGTTAATGAGCTTCGACAATTGCGTGTTCACAAAATATTTTTGTATCGGTACGTTACACGTCACTGTAGCATCCAAAAAACGTCATGGCGATGGACATCCAGAAACAGCATCATCGCCAGAAATGATTCGAAAGGTGCAGGCCAGTTTTCAACGTAATCGAAGACAAAGCGCAGTTCAATTGGTGAAAATTTTAAATGTGCCTGCTCGTAGAATGGATCGCATACTCAAAAATGAAGTATGGTTAAAGCTTTACAAAATGCAAAAAGTTTAAAATTTAACATCAGCACAAAAGGCATTTTTTTTGAAGAAAACAAAACGGTCGCGTATGGTTAGAGTGGAAATCAAAAGAGAATTTAGATCAGAAAATTGCTTTGAGAAAGCAGAAAGCAGATGGTTTGGGTCGGTAATAGCCACAGGATGGTTACCCCTCGTTGTCATTGAACAGGGAAAGGATTTGAAATGATATTATGTTACCCTTGGCATACAAACAATTCATTAGAAATAGCTGGACGTTTCAACAAACTCGGAATGATCCCATAGAGCCCATAAACGGTAACATTTTTTACAAGAAAAAGTATTCCGCTTTAATTCTCCACAACATTGGCCACCGTATTTCCCAGACTTAAAGTTAATAGAATTTTCAATATCCTTTATTATGTGGGCCAAAAATCGACTAAATAATATCAAATGATCAGGGCCTTAGTTCTTTATCTTTTTCATCAAAAAAAGACTAAATTTTCAAGTTCGCCATGAACGTCCAGCTGTTTTTACACCTCTGATCATGCTAAGCAAACTGCCTTTTGTGGAAGTGTTAAGTCATGTATTTTTTGTATTTCACAGGAATTCAATTGTGGCTAATTTTTTAATACGCTACGCAATTTAACGCCGCTTTTTCGCGGTTTATATTGAATTCTAACCTTTACCTCTCGAACCATTTTTGGCTATGTTGCTGTGTTTGCATGTCCACCACTGTGGTGGTTTTCAATCCTACTACCGTCATTGTAATGTCTAATGGTACGTTATACAAACGTTTTGTTCACGCGTAAATGTAATAGCTTATTAACCATGGCTAATTATCATCTATCAGCCAAATACAAAGCAATAACACTGTTGCGTTTGAATTGCATTTCGATAACAAATTTAACCACGACGCTCCGTATGCTAATAAAGATTGTAAAAGACTGACGCTTGTTAAAAAATGAGCGCGCTGTTATTAGCCGTTTGGTTGCTATAGCAGCTTTAAGTTGGCAACACCTCGAGCGCCTACTCTTGTATAATCATAAAATTCAACTTAATGGTAAATAATATTAAAATAGGGAAAACATTTCGCAAATACCGCTTTATCACACAGAGGTTTTATCTTATCAAATTTTCAGATATATTAAATTTACTTGCGATATCACAAGAAATCAAATATTAGGACATAAAGATCTTATTGTGTTCAAATCGTCAAATTTTTTTAAAGGAATACTTCCATTATCGGAACAGAAACCAAATTTTAGCATTCAGGTATTTAAATATCGAAGTATATCGAAACTATTCCAGCTGTCCACTTGCCAGGGAGTCTCACATTCTCATGAGGCTCATTTAAAGTTCCAGTGCTCACATCAGCTTGCAGCAAAAGTTAACTACAGTCGTCAGCGTTGTAACGGCGTTATAGTAAAAAAGTGGATTAGATTTTTTTCCATACAAAATAATAATAAATGTATAAATGTATTTATTTATGTTCACATCATCCCAATGACGATGTTGCATTGCAATAATATAAAAACATTGTTTTCATTATGATTGAGAGTCTTTAGAAGACCACTAAAAGCAAAAGCCAATTGTACTCTCTTGGATTGTAGACTTGGATGGAAAACCAAGTTTAAACGTCAGTCGAATGAGATCCAGCAACTTAGAAATCCGATTTGTGATCGTTGAAAGGGCGGGAGGAAGGAATGCACATAAAGGTCAATTAATTAGAACTGAAAACAAACAAATGTTGTTGAGCCAGTTTTAGATTTGCGTTTAAAGCGAAAAAAAAACAGAAATCACTATTAATCTTCCGAAATGAAAACTGGATTTATGTCTGTTAAAATATATGCATGTTTGCCACAGGTACAAGATGCTGACTCGCTCTCAATACAATCAAATTTATTGAAGCAAAATTATGCATTCGCTGGCTCATGACTGGGTCAGTAGTGTGGTTGTCCCTCGCTGCTCACTGTCCGCTTTTTTTTATTCATGCCGCACGGCAGAATACACATTCAGAGAGGGATATGAGAGGGAGGAGAACGAGAAATATTTTAAATATTTTATAAACTAAACAAATAACTGCAAAGAATTGCATATGCGGCACAGATGTGCGAACCCAACCAATTGAGATAAATCTATCCGCCCATCCATATGCATTGATGGCAGCTCGAATACACAAATATTTCGCTGGTGCCTCATGCCAGGCAGGTAGTAAAACGGTGAGTCGCAACCATTAGATGTGTCGAACAAGTTGTGATCACACGCCCCTGCGTGCGTGTCTAAATTTCATTTGGACACTACATACGACACATGGAGTTCATGTACATACAAACATACATATGTACATAAGAAACAGTGTGTCTACATCAGCAAAAGCCTTCGGCGCAACACTCAAATATCAACCAAAAATTACTTTGCGTCATTATTTTGTTAACTTCTCCTTTGCTCTATTAATGATGCCGTTTAAATCTCATCATCCGTATAAAAGCAAATAGGTGGGAGGATGAGAGTGTAAACACTTGACTTACCATTAAGATTGATAAAAGCACCAGCAGTACGAATCTTAAAAAGATAATAACATCGTCCACTTCATCATCCTCCACTACTTTGTACTTGAGGCCCATATACCAATCTCATTAGTAGACCCACAGGTTTGTTTTCCTTTCCTATTTTTATCGCACAGCAAACAAAAGATAACGATGAAAATCAAGAGAAAAGTTTATAATTGAAACAGAAATATATACATGAATGTATGAATGAATGTGCTCCACACACCACTCTACAGGCTCGTGTAGATCTTACTTTTACCTAATGTGAACAAAATAGGAGACAACGAAAGTAAACATCAGCATCCCATCCCTACAATTTAAACTGCACATGTATAGGCCAGAAAAGAGAGATTCATACACAAGGTGCATTGGAATCATATAACACACAGACAGATCAGGAATATCACATTATTCGAAAGAATGTAGTAATAGCACATACATACATACTCGTACATGCATGTGTGCTACTCTCCGTTACATTTGATATTCTTAGCCGCCGCTCTTGCCTTCTCTGCCCACTTTCTTACGCATTTTGAAGTTTCCTCTTCTCCATTTGCCTTCTTCTCCACAGCTTTTCTTTAAAAAAAAAGCGAATTAACGTAGAATGAACTGATCAAATTGAGAAACAAAACAAAACAAAACAGAGACGCATTGTAAATGTGTGGCAGCGTCTTCCATTTCCATTCTTTTGTGGAATGTACGATTACTTTCCTATCTGTATAACAGAAGTCTGGAGTCGATTACGGATGAGTATCCAGCTGAAATGACGATGATGACAACAACGACGACGACGGCGGCGGCCGACACCATAAAATGCCAAAATGATTTTTCTTTATTGGCGCACGATTCCATACAAATCTCGTACTTTATGTAGTTATACTGGACTTGTCATGGTCTTGCATACAAATTAATCGATTAATGAATAAAATTCACAAAAAAGCGACTACATAAAAAGAAAGAGGAATTAAAAAGAAAAATATCTATGGAATATTGTCATGTATTATTGCATTGCCTTATAAACAATACAATTATTTAAAAGCAAACTACTACGACGCGACAGCTCATAGAGGAGGGGAAAGAACATTTTACGCCCACTCTATTGAAAGACGACCAGGAAAAAACTAATTTTAAAAGTGTAAGAGTCGAAGTTACCATTGGAAATTGTCCTTAAGGGCATTTTGATGTAAAAAGTTATGACGAATGAGGTAGGACCCTCGTGCAAGTTGTTCATAAAACTATATACGCTATAATCATACAATTAACAACAATTAAACAATTAACAGTCAAAAATATTCATTTTCGACACCACAAAAATCATCAGACAGCAAACAGTTTTATTCTCTAAACAGTTGTCAACTGCCTTAGTTGAAGTTTGCACGCAAACTCAGACAACAACGTATAAACAGGTTTGGCCACGGGCAAAGAATTGTTAAAACTATTTCCCATTAATGGCCAAATGCGTCATACAAATCGATCTATATAAATATGTTTATCCATTTCAAATACAATATTTGATGATTTTTTTCATGATTTTTTAACTGCACGATATTAGAAGATATTATAATATTATAAATCTTATAATAATCACGATATTATAAATAATTTTTAACAAAAAGAGAAAACCATCGAGATAGAAGCGTTGGTAGAATGCTGTTAACTAACGTTTGGCCGGAACTTTCTATGTACAGGGTGCAATGAATAATTTTGTGATCAGGTGTCTATCATTTTCAAAACCAATGTAGTTATGTAAACTAAAATTGAATTTTCTATGCAATAGAAAAGATAAATAAATAAAATGTATATTGATTAAAAAACAAGTTATTTTAATTTATTATTGTAGCACAATTGGTGCGCCACCCTGTATTATGGATTTAAGATTGATATAAATCTTGATTAATCAGTTAATTGTTTATTTAAATCTTACTAGTTCTCGTTACTTTTTTTTATAAAAATTCAACTTTATTATGAAAACATGTTTCCAAATGATTCTTTGAAAGTATTGCCCATCGCTATCTACTACCTTTTCCCATCTTTCTGACAAAGATCGAATTCTGTTACGGCAAAACTGTTCATCTTTTGAGGCTATCCACGAATCTAGCTATTCCTTAATGTCATCATATGAGTGGAACTGCTGGTCAGCCAGATCGTGTGCCATTGAACGGAACAAGTGATATTCAGACGGCGCAATATCTGGAGAATATGGCGGATGGGGTAAGACTTCTCATTTTAACGTTTCCAGGTAGGTATTAACAGGCTTGGTCACGTGAGGCCGAGCGTTGTCATCCTGAAGAATCATCCCCGCGTATTGTGGGTGTTTCTCGCGCAGAGGTCACCTCAATCGCATTAATTGAAGTCGATACCGATTCCCAGTAATGGTTTCACCTGGTTTCAACAGCTTGTAATAAATAACACCGACCTGGTTCCACCAAATGCAGAGCATAACCTTCGTAGCGTAAATATTCGGGCGAGGGGACAACATAGAAGCTTGACCAGGCACTCTCCATGACTTTATTTTCTTTGGATTGCTGTAATGATTCAACTTTTTGTCACCCGTTACAATGCGATGAAGAAATCCCTTTCCTTTTTGTCGCTGAAGCAGTTGTTCACAGGCGAAAAAACGACGCTAAACGTCCCTTGGCTTCAACTTATAAGAAACCCAAGTTCCTCACATTTGAATTGTTCCCAACGCTTGGAAATGGCTTGGCGGATAACTCCTAATACTAAAGCAAGCCCTACCTGCGTTTGGCACGGATCCCCATCAAGCAATGCCGTCAATTCAATGCCTTTGAAGATTTTTCGTCTTCCTTCACGTGGACGGTCGTCAACATCAAAATCATCGTCTTTAAAGCAACGGAACCGACCTTGACACGTTGTTTTACTTAAAGCAGCATCTTCGTAAACGTTTTGAAACTCTTGTTAAGCTTCAGCCGCCGTTTTCTTCGATTGAAAGAAGAAAATCAATGCTTCCCGCATATCATTTGGCACAAAATCATACATATTCACACAACCAGAAGAATATGACGTCAAAAGAAAATCACTGCTGTGTCGAGGCTGTATGCTTACAGTATGCCTAAGCGTGGTTCATTACGTTTAGGTTACGGCAGAATCGACTAGCACGTACATCTAGCGCCATCTATTGGCAAACAGAGGGAACTCAGTTGCGCATAATAAATATGATAATTTATGTATTAATTAATCACATTTGAATAGTTTATTTTAGATTATATTTAATTATGGAGGAATTTAAAATTTTAACACAACAAAATAGGTAGACGAATATTTGCAGATGTCCTCAAAAACCATAATTTTTGTAGAAACGCATTTGAGTTAATACCTTTGCTCATTCGATAAAGAATAAAAACTAGAATAAGCACGATGTTGCTCCCTCAGCTGCAACGCTCACAATTCGAATATTAACAAAAATCGATCGGAGTCTGTAGAAGGTGAAATGAATGAATGAATTTTTCCGAACGAATTTTGTGACAGGCCTGCTACTGTAGATTTCGGTATTATTGCCTTAACAGTTTCTAACATGCCAATTTCAAAGAGAAATTTCACATTAACTCAAGGAACTTACAAAAAAAGGCTCATTAATATACTCAAAAAAGCCATTTATATATAACCATTCTCATCGACCTTAAATATTGTTATTATGTTATTGGCTTGTACTATTTATTCTTGCTTAATTGGTTTAAAAATTCCTTCGGATATTTACAATACAAATAAATTTGTTTGTTTGTTTGTATACGAATACATATTGACCGCACATATTCTGTAGAGTATTCATCATAAACTTTCGATCAATGGTGTTGTGGTTTACCCTGGAGGTAATTTGGCTATAATATATGTACCAACTTAACAACCTTATGAATACCTAAAACAGAATTTAATTTGCTGGCAATAAAACTGGCAACAGCAACCAGAATTAGCCAATTCTTAACGATGGCGTGGTAAATTTTCGGCAGGCAGCTATATCAAATAAAAATAATTTGACTATAAAAATAATCGGAAACAAATGGAATCAGCTAACATATGAGAAGGTTTCTTTCATTGCTGCCGATTACGTCCAAAGAAAAAAAACAAATCAAACAGTCAAACCGAGAAAAAGAATTGTTGACATCGAAAGCCGAATCAACTATTATATATTAATAGTCAGAGCAATTGCTGATGCGTAAGACGTTTACATTTGCAGCGTAAGTCGTTTGGTACGTGGAAGAAAGGAGACTGGAAAGCATCCGCGTAGGTGTATTTGAATGCAGTCAAAATTGTTGATATAGAGTTGTCAATGTATAAACTAATGAACTTTATATCTTAAGTAATCTAATTCCTATAACCAATTCTGTAGAAAATAGCTTTCACCTCCACTCCTTGTCACCTTGTCATTCTGTGATGAAAAAATGACTTGAGAGTTAGTACTCAATCTGCAGCAACAACTCGCGAAACATCATTTTGGCCCAATAAGAAAAGAGAACTCGCTATTTACTACCCCTAAACTCCTCGCCCACTAAAGGTACGCATCGTACGAATGTGCAATAAAGATTTTTAAACGTAATTCAACACCCCGTATTTTCTCTCTCATTCTTTCTCAATCTAGCGTAACTATTGCTGATTACCACCCCTCGCACATGCATAGTTTACAGTTAGCGAGGATTTTGTGTCGGCTTCGGCAACATGAATACCCATGGAAATTCTACCTACTACAGCGTGTTGATTAAACAATTTTTCGTTCATTTTTGTTACTAAGATATCCATATCTCAGTAATGGATGACAAAATAACCTAAAAGGTAAAATTTCTTTTGAGATTGCTAAGTGGGCGATAAGTCATCAAAGTACATATTTTCTTATATCTCGAAAATTGGCCATCAAATGGTCAAAATAAATAGAAAAAGGAAAGTAATCGCTAAAATAGGCAAATATAATTCAAGAAAATTCACAAAACAAAAAAAATTGTTAGGATATAGAATTTTTCCAAGCTGAAACTGAGAAAATCTTCAAGTAAGGCAAAAACAATGTCGGCCTTAGTCCTGATCCTGGTGGTATTCATTTGTTTTACAATGGAATTGCTACTAATTTTGTACAAAATGTGATAAACATTTGAATGTTATAGTTGATGATTTCTTCGACAGCTATATAAATTCGATATGGGAATTCAACTCCATAAAAAAAATAAAGCATATAAACTGACGTCTTAAAGTATAGGTATATGATGGTACAGTTTATGGCAATTTGAAGTAAATTCGGCTTCAATTCTTGTTCGAATTCCGATTGTATTTATCGGATTTCTTCATAGCTCATCATTTGTAGCGCAATCTATAGCTAGTACTTTTCCCTTACTTTTTGGAGTTATGGAGCCATTGTTTGTATAACTTAATTCACTCGTCCAATGGTTAGTAATACGCGAAAAAATTTACGGGGGAACACTATCTGTCACTGTAGGTTGTTTTCATTAGCATCCATATTAAAGTCAAGACGTACATGATTTGCAACGTATACAAACTTTAATCAAATCTGCAGCAAGGCTTAGAATTACAATCGTGAATGGGAACAAATTGAATTAAATTAAATGCAAAGACTGTCCGCAACTCGCATTGCCCAAACTATCTAAAATTAGAATATCTAATAAAATATTTTACCTTGCGGTCCCTACAATGATCGGAAATGTATTGTCTAGTCGGGGAAGTAACTCCCTTACATAACTTATATGCCCCTCCATATATACTCTAATTTTTGCAATTGGACCATTCCTTTCCAAGATATGGCTATTTTTTAAATTTAATTTGTCACCTCATTTCATTTTGCTGCATAGGTTGTAGTTTTTTAGATCTAAAAACCAATTTCAATCAAATTACAAAATAACGCCAGTTGAGAAAGAAATGACTTTCATATATTTTTCTTCCTATTTTGAAGAAAGCATAAATGGATAAGAATCTTGCTCATAATTCATTTTAATTTAAAGATAAAGTGATGACCAATTGTTCGGTTGTAGCAATACGCAAAAGGAAAAATTTATTTAGATTCCACCAACTATTGCCACTATGCCAGACGGAAATGATGCGGATTTTGACAACAATCAACAAGTACTTCTCTCAGAAAGGTCGTTACTGACATCTTCGACTGTTGAAGTTGGCAGTTGGACCTCTAGTGGGAGCAAAACGCGGGTTGTGGTTGATACCAAAATCGCTGGTAGAGACTTTGTGCTCGAATGTGGAGTTGCATTGCAACCGGATGCTACAGACCCGTAGAGTAGCAGAGGTGGTAAGATAGGCCTCATCTCCGCCAATGGGGATTATGTTCCATACTAGCATAGTCAATTTGGCATCTCCTGGCTGCGAAGAAAGGGTTGACAATATGCGGTAGTACCAAAATCGCCAGCCCCTTTTCATAGATAGTCCAAGTTTTACTTGGCTATCCAGGGGGGCGTTGGCAATGGCATTGTAATATGCCCAGTGTGTCGCACGCCGTGGGTAAGGCTTTCACGGCGAGACTCACGTTAAACCCTCTTGGACTTCTGTTGAAGTTGCCACAATCAGCAAAAAGCAGAAACTAAATATTCTCGGTCTTATTTATAAATAAATCACTAATTTTGAGCTTATTATAGGAGTACTACTGGACTACTTATTGGTCTTACTGATACCATAAGAAAAGAAGTGTAAGATCAAAAGGTTTGTGTGTTGTTGTCCTTGGATTTGGAAAAGGCATTCTTTGATCGTGTTGATTATGGTTTTTTGTTAGATAAGTTATACACCAAATTTAATGTCGCCATTAATACCTGTCGATTGATTTCATCGTATCTATATAATTTATTTTCAATGGTTCATCGTCTTCTGTTTCACCTGTCCGAAGTGGTGTTCCTCAAGGCCCGGTACTTTGTCCATCAAGGCTACTGTTAATGATATATGCATACCCTATTCACTTACAAATGATGTTCAATTGCTCTTTAGGGAGAAAGTATTAGTTTGCTGATGTCTTGCAAAGTAATTTTAATTATGGGTTAAATTTGATCTGCTCGTGGATTACGCAAAATAAACTGTCAATCAACATACCAAAAACAAAAGCTACGATTTTTTTCTAATCATGGCTTCAATTTGAGTTTGTCTTATCGTGGCAGTTTGGAAGTAGTTTTAGATGACAATCTAAGTTTCAACTATCATGTGGATAACGTAGTCCGGCGTTTAAATTATTCACAGCGAAGATTTTAAAACACTGATCTAGTTTAGCTTAGATCGGTTAAGAAGAAATTGGTTTACGTTTCTCTAATGCCTAGTATTCTTTGTTGTGTAGAACTATATATTGGCACTAATAAACAAAATATGAGAAAATTCAGATGGCGTTTAATAGTGTTATTTGTATTCCCTGCGGCGCCGTGCTCATATAATAGCGTGTGTTAAGCGTTTCTTAGGCTGTAGTTTTAAAAATGATATCGATTTCACGATTATATAGCGATTAACTTTAGTCTTTTTTCATATTTTTTGTCTAAAAATATAATAAGTAAAATATAATACGATTTTAAAGATGATATGATTACTAATACCATCTTTAAAATCGCATTATATTTTTATAAATTAATTATTTAATTTTTATTACATCTTTTTTTTAATATATATTATTAAGAATATTAAATCTAATATATACTTTATCTAACATAAACCATAAAACTAAAATAAAAAACTGTAAATAAAGAAACAGTATCAATAAACGTTTGATATCCGTGTAATAGCTAAAGAACGCCTTATAGGTTCCGGTAGCAACATTGCTTGCGTTTCCTCATAAATGATGTGTAAAGTGGATTCGCGATTAATTCGATAATCGAATGTGTGTAATTTGTATAAATTCATTCAATTAACTTAACGGTATTGAAATAAAACAAGAAACGGATATTAATACGGAAGAACTAAGTTAAAAACTTACTTCCACATAACCGCTTTTAAAAATAAGCGAATTTCTAATACTTTAGTTTTATTAATTGTCCGTTTTGGTTTGTCAAAAAACTCCAATCTGTTGTTATTTTTTATAAAATACTTTTACAATTACGTTTAAGATCACATTTTAAACTAAAATTGTCCATGAAGACGTTATTTTGACTGAGATATGAACATCATTCCCCATGAAAATTTTATACGAATACCTCCTTCATATTTATTTATTTATTTCTTGTATTTATTTGTTAATCCAACAACAAACTAAATCTAAAAATAGATAACCATGTACAGTGTTTGGGTTTTATCCCAAGATATTGCAACAACTAAGTCTTGTTGTTAAATAAAAGTGAATTAATTGAATGGAATTACAATCGATTTGAAAGGTATGAAGGTTAAAAACCTTCATTTGCAAAACAAAAATAAATAGTAAAGCCACATATTAAGAGAAAATTATTGTTCATAAAGTGATTACCGGCGAATATGACCACTTGTAATATAAACACAAATTTGTTTGATAAAAGTGATAAATTCCCCTTTGTAAATGCAAATGTCGTTGCAAATGCTAGTGTGTAAATCTGTCAAATTTGGTCTGAAGATTTAGTTTGGAACTTATGTTCCGTGAGAGGGATTGTAGGTTTTGTGGAAGAACTTAAGTTCTTATATGTATACTTAAGAGGCGGTTTCGTATTGGAAAAGAGGAAAAGATTCCGGTTAACTTACATTATTATCGGGTTTTATTCGTATGTTGAGGTCGGCTGGCAAAGTGATCCGGTTGGCGGATGGGGGAAAAAGAGCCCAAGTATCTCGCTGATTTCAACCAGGAGCCCCCAGTGCCTCGCTGTGTTGCCATATGGCCGTAACAAAATATGGGTTTTTATAGTTACATGGTTGTTTGAAGGGGCCTTTACACAAGCAAACAGAATAGTTAATTTTTACAACTTACAATATTTACAAATTGTTTGGTACAAGCGATTCAACTTAATTCAGTGTAACTTGATATAAAGCAACTCTAATTCAAAGCAATACAATTTAATTAAATGCAATTCAATTCAAACATTCAATTTAGTGCATAATTTAGAATTCGTAATTTACTATGCATTATCAAATTCATTTTTCAATTCAATTTATAAGTGATATCTCATAATTTAAGTTACTTTACAAAATTCATTTTTCAATTCATGGGAAGGAAGGATTAACTACGTTCAACACCCTTTTTAAGTTATTTATAAATAGTGACATTCTCTTATTACGAAAAAAGGAGAATAGAGAATTTTAATAAAATTGTTATCATTTAGTCTTTTAAAATAATCGTTAAAAAGTTCGTATCGGGTCTCCTCATGTAGAGGAGCGGTACCTTCAATATTTGTTGAAAATTTGTTGAAAAGCATTTGCTTTGAAGAATTTGCATTTTTCGTAAGTGGTTCTTTGCCGCGTTGTGATGGTCTGTTTAAAAATTGCCATAATGCCCTAAATGAAAGCATTGTCTTCTCGCAAGATAATTGAATATGTTTCTGAAATGAAAGTTTTTTAATTAAAATCATCCCAAGATATTTGACATCATTTTGAGTTTCTATGGTGTTGCCTTCAAAGTATTATATATCGCCGGAATTCTTTTCGGAAATTTGTTGAAAGGGAAAATTATGATCTACGTTGGTCTTAAGTTTCCATTTTTTTTAAGTATTTGTCGCTTACTGTATGAAATTAGCACCGTCTCGTCTGCATAATAAGCAATGACAGTTTTTTTAAGGGATTTGAAATCCGTAGTATAGATCGGGTACAAAATTATTAATAAATTATAAAGGGTGTCCCAACAAGAACGCAAGATTTAAATGACTGATGCAGCAATTGAATTGTTTCCCCGGCTGTACGACATGTGGCGCCATCTTGTTGAAACCGTCGATCGACCTGGTCGAAGGCGCGTTGTTGTCTTTACATCACTAACAGACCCAGTTTTGGTAAATTTATCCATTAATCTCCTTACAGCATTATTGTGACCATAAATTTATCGCAATTTGCGAACTGTAGCCGCAAAACTTTCACCATTTTGGTAAAACAATTTCACAATGAGAATACGTTGTTCATTCGATAGCGCTTCATTTTTACTAACCTCGTATCTTCTACTAGGAACGTGAAAAGGAATCTGTGCCAAAAGATTAGAGCAGTCGGTGTAACCACCGATTATATTAAAAACAAATAGCGCTGTCTGGTAGTTACGACGATATTCTAACGCCTGTAGCCCAAGCGAAAAGCATTTTGAATTGTAGGTTGGCAGAAGTTCTTCAAATCTAAATGAATGAAGGTCAAACTTTACAAACACACGCTGCATCCGTTCAATACGTGCAATATGAATATTGGAATGAGGACACCAAATAATAGTGGCATATTCCAACTTAGATTTAACATATGATGTAGAACATTCTGAACAACTCCTCTTAATGTACGCAAGAACATTAATTGACGTGCGGAATAAATGCCAAGCGGAGTCGAATAGAACACCTATATCCAGTTTAGAACAAGCCGATATCAGAGAAAATTACGAAAAAGAAACATGAATACACTTATCCATGTTCAATGAAAGCTTATTTAAAATGCTCCAATTATTAAGACTGTCCATGTCTTTTTGAAGATCTAAGACATCATTAACTGTAGAAACTTTTAAAAGCAAAAATGTCGACTTATAAAAACAAGTTGATACGCCATTAATAAACAGTGTGAATAAGAATGGCCCAAGTATACTCCCTGGTGGCACACCTGAAGCTTGATTTGCACTGCCTATTGATTAAATATGATTTTATCCACCTTCAAAATGTTGAGTAGAATCCTATCCACTTTAATTAAAATTTACAAATTTATAAACCATTTTTAAGTTTAATTTTTAAGTTAATTACATTTGTACGTCTTCTGGCTCGTTTAATTCATTTCCAGCCAAAAATGTTTAAATCATATATGAGTAGACAGATTTTTGCATTTTTGCATCTTCGTCGATTTGTTTTATCAGCATATATATAAAAAAAAGTCAATCATACCTGAAATCTCAATTGTTGTTGTGTAACCAATCTATGGAAGTGATGTAAATGGAATTGTAGTGCTTGACTTCTTTTCCCAAACAACAAAAAATATGATAATTTTATTAAATGATAATAATCAACAAACATTTGATTGAAATATTTATAAATATGGCCCCTCTTAATTTGTCAACTGAAGGTGACTTCATTTCATTTATTGAACAGTCTTGTAATTTAAAGTCTTTTAGCCAATGTTAACACAAATTACAAAATGCATAGAATAAATACTACTGGAATTAAAAAAACACTTTTTACGGTTTGTACATTCGAAAAAAGAATATTCTTATTCTTAAATGGTTACGATTATTTTACAGCGATGCAATTCTGTAGGCTTTCACAGTGTTATGCAGACCTTCATTTCAGACGTTGTTGCTGTGGTTCAACGCGGTTAAAATACGTTAGAATATATGCTCGTCTAGCATTTTATAGCGCTAAAGAACCACATAATCAGTTGGGGAACGATATTGATTCCTTTCCATCCCTAATATTGAGATAATATTAAAAAAGAGTTGGTAGATTGTAAATTCTGACTCTTTATATGCCGTATTGGAGAAAAGAACAATTGAAAGAAAAGCTGCTGACGCTATTCTATAGACAAAAGTTGTGTCTAGAAATTTACTACAACACAAACATTGAAATTAGTAAATCCATAAATGATTGCAAGGTAATAGAATTACATGTCCGATGGCGTTCCACTATAATTATAAGATAAAAAAAACATCACCACAGCTTTCCACAAGCCTTTCGAGTGTAAAAACTTTACTGGCAAACACCGATTTTCGAAATTGGTGAAAAAAACAGATTTTTCTTATAGACCACAGTTATGATAAAAAACTGACCTCATACCACTGGCATAAAATGTATTATAGCATGTTATTAATCAATTCTAGAATACAAAAAAAAAAATTGAACTGGCACAGATATGAACAATTTCAAACACAGCACTTGTGAACGTGCAGGGAGCCTCTCAGGCACAAATTACAAATTCTACTTCAATTCTACATCATTATTTGATTACATACGTTTCGCTTGATATCTAGTAAGCTTGAGTTGCGATTTTTGCATGTTGGAGACATCCTAAATTGTGGAAAATTTATCTACCAGAAGTATAAACCAGAATTACACTGCTACGCAAACTAAAAGCCTTTATGGATTATGAAATATTTACTTTACTGGCCCAGCAAATAGTCGCCAAGACTCAACGATTACATGAAGAACAGTTTTGTTCTACGAAATTCGATAACGATACCGATGATATCGATATGTCCCAAGATTCTCTTTGGTATGAAAAAATAGACATTACCAACGTACAATATGAATTCAAACAAAAAGTTTGTGTCCCTTCAGAGGTTTTTTTGTTTTCTTTACAACATTTCAAAGGACATTTTGTTCGGTTTTCTTAGCTTTCTCCTGGAAGCTAAGCAGGATTTTGTGTAATTTGTGAAGATGATAAAATATTAAGATTCCACTTCAAATTAATGTGAGACACTTACCTTCATCTAACAAACGTTCGACGTGATTGAAGACGTTTGGAAATGCGGCCAACTGTTTGCGATCCTTAAGTAATTGAGCCAGATAGTCAGCAATACTTTGCGTATTTTGTTGCTGCTGTTGAGGCGTTTGAGGCGGTTGGGGCAACTGTTGCGCCACCTGCAGCAAATGGGCCGGTTGCATATTGTTATTTTCACACACACTCATTTTGGTCAAGATTTATTCTTGATGACTTATTGTGGGGAGAGGGTAGACGGACGTCCTTGTCTGAACGGACAATGATTCTTCTTGTTTGTTAGACTTAAAATCGCTTTAAACGATTTTCGGTGAAGTTTTAAAAACTTTTCCTGTTTTCTTGTTTTGATTTTGATTTCAATTATTGCACGCAAATTCCTTTTGTATGAGATTTCTTAAATCAATTTCAAAATATGTTTTTTTTTTATTTTCTTTTGCAAACAACAAAAACACGTTTTGTAACTTTTGATCTTGCTGTTGTTGTTCTCTAAAATGCAAAAACAAAATAGGCGTTGTGGGGTTCCAGGTTAAATAGAGTTCTGTATACCGTCCAACCAAATTCTAACAAAGTCAAAGTTGTATTGAACTGTTGTTGTCTCGATGCGTCTTTTCCGCCACCTCCTGTTAGATGGAAATCCACAGAAGAAAGTGAACAAATGAAAATGCTCAAAATACAGAGACACAAACACACACACACCAGCACACCCACAATTCGCCCAATCGATCGAAAGGAAAACTCAATTGGAATTCTTAGATTGTTGCCGCTGCAGACTCACATCGCGCAGAGGAGATTTCTAAAAATACCAATTGATTTAATATCGAAGAAGGAAAATGCACAGCAAATACGAAAATTGTAAAATGATTAATCCAATTTTATAAAAATATACACAAAACGACGAAGCGACACTGTGAGAACGAATAAACGAACGAACGAACGTAACAACAATTCTCATAATTCTCAGAATGACAGAGAGAAGAGGGTTGAAGTAAAAGAGCGCCATCCACGAGAGGAGAGTCAAAGTGAACAAGTACGACCGACAGATAAAAAGAAAACAACGAAATCAAAACAAAATGAATCTCGATCGAAAAAGTTGACATAAACCGCCCAGAATATTTGGTGTTTACACTTTAAGAGCACGAAATATCCTTTCACATGCGAGGATATTCCTCAATTTGCCACCACAGGGCTTGCTAATGTTGGCAGGGCCAGTAAAAGCATCACTCTCCCTCTTGAGGCCGTCCGTACAGTAGTTACGTATTACTACGAACTCACGAATATAAATCTTAAAGAGCACGCAACAACGAAATGGACGCAAAACGGAGACACGAAATGTCATAAAGAATTTCTCAAAGTTATTTTGGAATGCACGAAATCAACACACAGCGACGTTTATTTTTAGCCAACATTTTTATTGACTAGCAATTCCTTGTTCATCGCTGCGTCGCCTCCTCGATCTCTGTGGGTGTGTGTTTTATTACTATCATCATCTCGGTTTCCATTCCATCTTCCTGCACGCGTTTTCACGCAACTCAATTCAATACAAGTTTTGCCTTTTCGTTAATTCTTCTTTGCGTTCCTTATTTTTCACAATCCACACACGCACACATACTTTGCGTTTAGCTCACTTCTCTAAATTCGTTTTCAATTCATAGATTCCGTATTTTAGGGAAAATTCATTGAACAGTGTTTCATTTATTGCTTTTGTGGTAATTTTGGTTGGTTGCTTGATTTTTTTTATTTCTGCTCAACGCTTTATTTTTCTATGTTAATCTCAATTCATCCCTTCTGTTATTATGTTTTACTTTCTGTTTGTTTTCAATCTTATTATTCTTGGCAATGCAGTTCCACTTCTTTTCCTATCCACGTTTGACAACCGATCCCAAAGAGTAGAAGAATAAAACTGAAAAGATGTGAGTTGAAAATTTCGCTTTCAACAACGATCATATTTTTATGGCACTTTGCTTCCTGTAATTCGTGTATACAATAGACTTGTCTCGTTCTCACTTAGTTCTTCGCTCACAGTAAAAAAGAGATAACTGGCATTCGTTCAGTGTTGTAAAGTGAATTATCCCACGTACATGTACTGTGAGAAAATTGTAGTAGGAAAAAAATTAATTTTGTCCGTTTGCGGTGTAATTAAAATGAAATTCAAAATACTTGCGTAAATTCAATATATGTTCCACATGTAGGCGAATTATTGTAAATCTTGTCAACCCCAAAATTTTAGTCACTTTGCGTCTGCGTGATATTTGCTTTAATGAAAATTGTGTTTACAAGAGTGAGAGAGATGTTTGCCTAGATATGTTTTCCCTCGGAAATTTTGTTAGTAATTAGTTTATTATTTTGACAATATAAAATGGTAAAAAATATTGTTTAAATTTCATGTAAAACGTAGTACACAATCATTAAAATATTTGTTTTTATGTGAGATTAAACAAAAAAGCTAAAGCATGTTGTGGTAGTATCATGCCGGCAACTGCATTACTAAATGAAATTTTGAAAGAAAGAAAAGTAGCGGTAAATTACAGCTATTGCGCATATCGCTTATAATACATAAGCACTCTCTCTACATGAATTTCCTTTAAACGCGCACTATGCTTAAAGTATGTAAAAAGGTATGAGATTTACCAAAATAAAACCAAAACAAGTTATTTAGCGTTGATTTCTTTATTAAGTATTACTTTTTTTTTTGTTTCGCCAAAGAAAAACGTATTAAAAACAAAAAATCTGAACACCGGGAAACAGCTTATCAGAAAGCTTGTTATTTGAATTCCTTAATCGAATTTCATCTCATTCAACAGCTCATGATTCACGTGCCACCGGAAACCTTCAATAATCCTAATATTTATTTATTTTCCCTGGAAATATCTTACTTCCGTATAACTGATTTGGGGATGTGATTATAATGACTTTTTTTCATAACAGTTTCCTTTCTCGTGCGTGATGTTTGTTACAAGAAATTGAAATTTTCGTAATGTTTTCTGCAGAAAGTAAATTTTCAGGCTCACATCGCAATAACAAGAATTTTTCATGAGAGCAAGTTATTATTTTTTTTATTGGAAAACATCACTTATCTTACAAAAGTAGTAATGGATCAATTATGTAGTACAAAATGTTACTTTAAATGAAGGAACTTAATACGAGGCTATCTTATAATTTAATTGCATCAAACGAAATTGTTAAAATTGTGTTAAGCTGCGATGATTATCGTTAATATAAACTTTATTAACAGTGCTTATTATGTTACGTTACTTTAGTTTACTCATGTGGTCATCTTTGCGGTTAACTGACATAAGTTGAACAGAAACAAGTTGTAGATGTTTGAAACATACCAACCAGTTCCAAATATTATAGAGCATTACATCAGAACGTTATTTTCTATTCTTGCAATGTCTGCGTATTAGCCTCAGATTATAAGAAATTAACTTCAAATGTCAAATTTTCTACTTGCATATTCCGGCAATGCTGTCAATACAGCAAGCGAAATGGCGGCGGAAAATGTAAGCATTTAAAATTCAACTAGTAAAAATTTGTTTGCATTTTGTATGAGGAACGGACATTGCTTTGAGGTCAATACATAGAGATTAAATTACGTAGACAAACGAACTTGCTCACCTCAGATACTCTCCGCAGGCTCAAGCAAACTAAATACTTATTTGACGGGAAGATTTACATTATGTCTGAAGCTATTGCCGTTGATTTCATATGGTTGATAAACGGTAAATAGCATGGACATGAACCAAAATACTATCAAGCTCTGTCAAACAAGAAAAATTTACTTGAGCCTACTAGTCAAACATTTTATTTTTTGGAGCCCAGAGAAATGATTTCTGTAGCAAGTAATTTAATCTCTATGGATCGATATCAATTTTAGTGCATGCACGTCATAGAATGGAATAATGTTGAGACTCCAATAAAATAAAATGTTTGGCTAATAGACTCAAGCAGATTTTGTTTGTTTGGCAACAACTTGGTTCAAGTCCTTGCTATGCAACTTTTACTAACTACATAAAATCAATGACAGCAGTATCTGGAGTAATGGCACAGCATGTTTTCGGGCGCAATGTAAATCGTTGCATCAAACATTGAAGACATTTCGTTTACTCGCATCAACGCTGAGTACGTGAGGTGAGCGAGTTGGAATCTTTATATTATTATCCTTTATGATCTCATGTTTGTTGCTGCCTAATGCTCTATTCTATTAAGTTTGATAAGGAAAAAGGTATTCTTCTCAGAATTCCTACATAGATTTAAACGGGCTAAAACTACTCAAAGGTTAAACACAAGACTGACAGCCCCGGATAATTGTATATTTTAGGACATTGCTTAGGAGATGACTTAATTTCTCATATCATTTCAAAATTTCTATAGACGTATTTAATTCTATCATATTTAATTTTTGGTGTGAAACCTTTCATACCAACGTGACACGACAAAACGCGGCTAAATGTCAAAAAATTATGTACAAAGATTCCTATAAAATCATTAGTGCTGGCTGCGAAGTCACAACATAAATAAAAAAGTTATTTTTTGTAACGTATCGAACCGCAATCGTTACCTAAACCAACCGAATGAAATGTATTACAGTTATGGATGATGTAACTGATATAGCGAATTAAAAAACCGTTAACCATTATTAAAACACGAAATAGGGGAATCGATGTATATCGATCGATTTATATCGATTTATTTAGTTCTTTTTTTTAGAAACGTGAGCACTTTTCCGTTTTCGTGTAGAAATAAAGGCAGAATTAGTTGAATGGAATTCCGATTCTTCCATTCTAGTCCACTGCTTTGACTATTCCTTTGTCTCAGGTGTGAAGTGGTGGACCCATGTCTCATCCATGGTCATAAATCAACGCAAAAATTCAGTTTTATTGCGATGAAACATAACCAAACACTCTATTGAAACATCTTCACGACAATGTTTTTGCTCTACTGGAAACCAACGCGGTGCCCATCTTGCGCACTGTTCATCTTCAAACTCATCTTCAAAATTTCGGGCAATATACGATGCATAGCATTTTTTGAAATGCTTATCGTTTCAGTTAGCTCACGCATCTTCAACTGACGATCATCCAATATCATTGTATAAATCTCCAAGTTTATACTTACTTTTAAATTTAATCAATTCATTTTGAATTTTGCAAACTAAATGAGTTAATTACTGAAAGCATGAAATTGAAATATTATAATAATAAGATAACGCTCTTATTTAAGTAATCTAAAAACTACTCTAATGTATAAAGTAATGATCGATAAATATCCCAATGATTATTGTGAATTATTGTAAGCTGAAGAAAATATAAAAAAAAAAGAAAATTGAAAATCCAATATTACCAGCAAAGTTGGTAATTCAAAATCAGCCACCTTGGCAGCACAATTCGCACGGTGATCATCCCAATTTCAAAAAATAAATATATTGAAATAACTAATTCATTTGATTCTTTTCTCTCTCCCCACTCTTTATATATATTAAATCTTAAATTTAATTGTATAATTTCTCAACTCTGAGAATTATGCAATTATTTTAAAACCGCCAATCCTTTAGCCCAGAACTTACTGCCCGGCGCGTAAGAATTGGCCCTCAATTAATTAAATCCAAACCTATTCCATACACAGTCCACTATCTCGCTACTAAGTTGTATCACAACAACACCGCCAGAGATTAAATCTGGTTTAATCTATTAATCAAAACAATTACAATCATTTTGTGGATTTTCTTAAGCCTGTCTGGCGTGGACACCTCAATTGGTCGACCAATACGCTGTTCGTCTTAGCGATTCGTACTACTTCGTTTAAACTCTGCTAACCTATATTTTACAGTCGTAAACGAAGGAGCAGACTACCCCCGAATAGAATCTAGTTCGGCTTTAATATTGGTTGGACTGAGACTTTTCAAATAAAAATATTGAATCACATAACGGTGACGAATTTTTCCATGTTTACAAATTCACTGAGATCGTTTAGTGTGATGGTTGAAATAAAAATACAAAACAACGTGACGCCTTGAAACTTAAGAACTTAAGATATACAAGCTTGCGACTTTTCACCAAAATAATTTTTTTCAGACTACTGGCACCATCTATGCGTCAGATCGGCTAGTTTTGGGATCACTTTTGTATGCCAATAAGTTTGTTTTGTGATTATAGGGGAGTAGTTGCTGGAGGTGTTGCCAACTTCACGCTGCTGTATCAATCAAATGGCTAATGACAGCGCGCTCATTTTTTGACAAGCGTCAATCTATTATCTTCTTTACTAGCCCTCGTACATTGAAATTAATTCTATTGCGATTTTTAGCTTATTTCGTTGTTTACATTGCGAATGTGCTATTCCAAATGATTACCAGAACACCGATTCAATTTCGATAATAAGGTTTAATTCTTTAATATTTATTTTAAACAACTCCGCATTAGCCTCAAATGATAAATCATTATCATGGTGCAAAAGCCATGAATTTTTTTCCACAATTTCGGTCGTTTTTTTTTGTATTGCTTCAAGCAAACGGCGCATAACTTTAAGGTAATACTCCTTATTTACCGTAGGACCCTTCTGATGCGCAACGCCGTGGTAATCGAAAAAAGCAGTGAGCAAAACCTTGACATTTGATCGATCTTGGCGTGCATTTTTTGGTCTTGGTTCTCCTGGACTCTTCCATTGGGACGATTGGGCTTTGGTTTCGATGTCACAACTATAGGTATATACACATGATTCGTCACCAGTTATGCCCCTTTTGAGCAAATCTGGATCATCGTTGACGCCATTCAACCATTTCTGAGCGATGCTCATGCGACGTTGTTTTTGATCAAAATTCAGCAATTTTGGAAGGAACTTCGCTGCCACACGCTTCATGCTCAAAATTGCCAAAAATTTTGCATGGTACTATGAGCCTACTGATATGCCGACATCTTCAGCAACTTCTCTAATTGTGCTTCGACGATTCTCCATAACAGTTTACTTCACTTTCTCAACATTTTACCAGAGCGAGCGTCGTCATTCACATTTTCTCGATGACTTAAAGTACTCCCACCGTATGTCACTGTCAACATTTCAAGTGTTTTTGAGCACTTAATTCAATTTTTTACACAAAATTTCATGCAACTTCTTTGATCCATTTTTTCGATAGCAGAAAATCGTCGAACACGCAAAACACTTGTCTTATTTATGACTCTCACAAACAAACTAAACATGCCATATGGATAAAACCGTCAACACATCTTCGAGACGAGTGTGCCAACACTAAAAATAATAATAATCGAAAGTCGAATATATGTACGTAGACTACGAAATTTGAAAATTCACCTTATTTTTTGAACACACCTCGTATACGCAACCTAAACAAATCTCCAAGGTTTACTACGAACAGTCATGCATTAGCAAATGTCAAATATTATATGTTAAATTTTCCGACTGCGCCTCCCTTTTGAAGTCAAAACTGTAAAACTGAATGCTGACGGAAATTTAGTGCAAACGTAATATTTCTTTCAGAAATTACATGAATATCCTATAGGGAAAAAGAGTTTCGTTTGAGATCAATCCCAGTATCTTTAAGTTATAAGGAACTGTCTTGCTGATTTTTCGCCCCACGAATCTCATACTAATGCATATGACTTGGAAAAGGTTCTTGGGAATGATCTCTCAATTGCGATCGTTCATTGATTTCAATTAACGACCAAATCGTGAAAATGTTAGCAAGATGTTGAAAAAGGAATACAAATGCCGGTGCGTCATAGGGAGATTATCGAAATATGTTTCGATGAACCGTAAACCATTATACAGTTATTGGGACAAATGTTGTAATCGGTGCTACAGTAATCGAAATTATATCCGTTATAAGTTTCTGTTTGATTCCCTGGTTTTAATTCAACACTTTATAGCGGTTATGTGGGATGTTACGTTTGCGTTCATATGATCTCTACCTACAAACACACACACACCCATACCTGTACATGGCTGTGTTTGTTCATATCACTCTTTCGCCATCACACATTTCTACTTGTACTCAAGCTGTTGATTCATTCATTAGATAGATATTTTGCCAAAACTTTATGCAAATTATCCTGTGTGTAAGCAAAACAACAACGAAAGAAAAAAAAATTAACTAACACCAACGACGAATGAATAAAATCAAATCGAATCGACTTGCGTCAACATCCCAAATAGATCAGGCATCCACAAAGCTGCCTCCGCACGAAACTTATTAAATAGTTCAGGTTGTAACCACAAACACGAGAATACTAACGCATAAATGGCTATAAAAGAAATCTCACTCATGCGGGGCATTTTTGCTTCAATGAAAACTATCAACTAGTTTAGCTTGATTAAGCCATTTTTTGTGCTGAAAATTTGATGAGCGGCATCTTCTCCTGACTGAAGGATTTGCAAGAATATTAGTGCAATATTAAAAAAACAGTTTGTTAACAAATTTTATTTATTACAAAATTAAGCGAAGTTCACAGTAATAAGCAGATCATGAGGTCTTTATTCATAGAAAAAGTCCTTGCAAAATAGTATATTTTTCATACAACCAGCATCATTTCCTTTTTTTCCATTAGATCCAATCAGCTTAGGAAAGAATTGTAAACAACATTGTTTACTATTAGAGTGTCCAAATCGATAAAAACAATTTTTACGGCCAAAATAAGTGTTATGACACCTTTTTTGACAGGCTATTTACTTCAGTTATCTATTTAGTAGTTTTAAAACCGTCGGTCTGGCAAGCCTGTCAGCTGTTAAATACCAGTCATTTGAAGTGTTATTTATTTGGTGAAAGGTTTGTCATTTACGGATATGGATCGTTTAACAATTGAAGAACTCGTAAAAATAATTAAAACTCATCACAAAAGTGGTGATTCAAACGTGGGCACTTTTCGTGCATTACGGGGTGATTATGCTCGTCATAATCGACCTACTGTACAAGGAGTTGGCAAGATTATAAAGAAATTTGAAGAAACTGGAAGTGTTACAGATGTGATCAGCCGCGTATATCGTCTCAATGTACGCACTGGCGAAAATATAGCTTTTGTTAGTGAAATTTGATGGATAATCCAAATTTCAATTCAGAGCGCCATGATCGTGTGATAGCCGACTTTTTTTGACATGCAATTGAAAATTATGAACTGAACGATATGTGGCCTCAATAAGACGGTGCCACGAGCCACTCAACACGACCGATTTTGGCTTTATTGCATGAGAATTTTCCCGAAAGCGTAATTTCACGTTTTGGCGACGTCAATTGGTCACTAAGATCATGCGATTTGACGCCGTTAGACTTTTTCTTCGTGAGGCCACGGCAAAGGCCGTGTTTTCGCAAACGGTGGAGCATTTGAAAACCAACATTCGTTAAGTTATCGTCGAGATGCCGCCCGAAATGTGCGAAAAAGTGGTCGAAAACTACCTCTAAAGGATCCACTTCTGCAACCAATCTCGAAGCGGTCATTTAAATGATATTGTATTTCATACATAATGGCAAGATTCAAATATTATAATAAAATATAATAAGTTTCACTGAAATCATAGTTTTATGTGTGTTTTATTTAACTTTACTTTTGAAACGCGGTAAAAATATTTTAGATTTTGCTGATATAAGTTTCAATAACATTCTTACTGAAAAAATTCAAAAACAATTTTAAAAAATTTATCAAAGCACACATAAAAACAAAAACTTAAAGCTAAATTCAATTCCTGCCCGCTAAGCAGGTTGAACAAGTCTAAATTTAGCAGAGAAAAAGCTAAATTGGCAACACTTATTCTTACTTAGGTACAAGTATGTATATGTCACGGTGTCTTAAAAATATATTTTGAATAAATTAGAATAAGCTTTAAAGTTGAGCGAGGGCGGTCCCAAAGCTACCAGTAGCTTGACAAAAATTATTTTGGTGAAAATAAGCAACATTATCAAACATATGTTTTAAGTTTCAAGGCGCCACGTTGTTTAGTAATTTCATTTGAGCCATCAAAAGTAAACGATCTCAGTGAATTTGTAAACATGGAGAAAATTGGTCACAAATCTGCAATTCAATATTTCCATTTGAAAGGTCTCAGTCCAACTAATACTAAAGCCAAGCTTGATTCTACTCTCTTCTTCGTTTACTACTGTAAAATATTGAGTAGCCGTTCGAGCTGCCAACACGAATACGGTAGTGGTCGACCCATTGAGGTGTTCACGCTAGACACGGTTAGAAAAATCCACAAAATGGTATTGGAAGATCGTCGGCTGAAGGTGTGTGAACTAGCTGAAATGACAGGCATTTCAAAAAGTTCTATACACCGTATATTGACCGAAGATTTGAAGATGAGAAAGCTGTGCGCAAGGTGGGTGCCACGTTAGCTTTCAATACAGCAAAAAACAGTGTCGTGAATATGTTTCAGTAGAATGTTTGGCGATGTTTCACCGCAATAAAGCCCAATTTTTGCGTCGATTTATAACTAAGAGTGAGACATGGATCCGCCACTTCCCAGCTGAGACAAAGGAACAATAAAAACAGTGAACTGGAAGGGGAGAATCGTGCCCAAAGAAGGCGAGCACGGTTCCATCTGCAAGCAAGGTCATGGCGTCTGTTTTTTTGGGATGCGCATGGGATTACTTTTATTAATTATCTTTAGAAAGTAAAAAACCATCAACGGCGAATACTATGCTAATTTATTGCAACGTTTAGGTAATGAAATTATGAGGAAAGGACGCATTTGGCGAAAAAGAAAGTGTTGTTTTACCAAGACAGTGCTCCAGTCCACACGTCAACTATTGCGATGTCCAAAATTAATGAATTAAAGTTCGAATTGCTTATTATTTACCAGATTTAGCTCTCTCGCACTATTTTCTATTTCCAAACTTGAAAAAATGGCTCGGTGGTAAAAGATTTCCCAACAGTGAAGAGGTGGAGTCTGCGGTTGATGACTATTTTAAGGAGTTTGTTAGTTCTTACTATAAACAGGGTATAGAAGCTTTTGAATGTCGCTAGAAAATGTCTATCATTCTAAAAGGAGATTATGTTGAAAAATAAACAAATTGTCTTCTTTATTAGGTCAACTGGATTTCTCTCATACAATAAGATTCACGACATCAATGAAGCAAGAACTATAAATGTGAATAAATATCGTACCTGTTATGTTTCAACTTACAGAATGCAATAAAAATTAATTTGTCTTAGTTCATACTACACTGACTTTCTTAAGAGATATGTTAATTTTTTAACGGATTTTTTCTTTTTTAGCTTATTTCACAAAAGTTTTAGCATTTTTGGTTATCGGGGTGTGACACATTTGATCATTTTGAAATTAAATTACCAAAATTATTTGTTAACTAGATAGTAACGGGAATAGCATCAATTAGATTTGTTTTTAATATCGAGAATGGCAACGATGCTCGAACGATTGCAAATGATAGTCTAAGCTCGTACTCGTTTTTGACACCATAAATCGATAACAGTTAAAATAGACCGATAACGCCAATATTCAATGCGGGTCCTCCCTCCTTGGCATTATTGCAACCTACGGTATATTTACAGGAGGAATGCGTTGAAACACGACAGAGGTCTCGAATCAGGCATAAAGTTTAGTTCATAAAAACAGTTAATTCTTGCAACTAATCGCGAAGTATTGCTAGCCAAATTTACAAATATTATACAGTAGCCAGATATGCGTAGCCAGATATTCACATTTCATTCATCTGATGTATCAAAAATGTTGCCTCAAACATAAAATCAAATTCAAATCAGCAAATTGCACCACCTCTTTACGCAGATGTGAATACTTTAAGCTTTACTTTTACGCTCAGCTTTAACCCAATTGCATTTATAATTGTTTATTTTGTTGTTGTTGCTGCTGCTGGGAATGGTGATGGCGATGCTGACAAAAATAAATCAATTTCAATACTTCAGCGAATAATTGTTTAAGGCAAATTTGTCTCCGACTCAAAATTCAAAGAAATTTGCATACAAACGAACGTTTGTCAGAAAAACGCCTCCTGCCCGCATGAAAATGACAAGCGAACCAATCCTGTCTCAAAATTTCAACCTTCTTCTTTCGCTTGAGTGCCGTCGACACATATGCAGATAGTAGGTGCATGTATGTACGCCAGTGTTGCCATATCGAGGAATGAATCCTTTTTTTTTGAGATTTTTAAACCAAAAATTAATAAAGGGAGGGATCGACTGTTTCAAGGAATTTTGCCATTCCTGCAAATTAAATTTTTTGGAACAAATTTAGTTTACGAGGGCGGTCCCAAAATTAGCCGATCTAACAAAGAAGTCACACAAAAGTTGGGAACATTTTTTATTTATTTTTCAACATAAAATCCATTTTGGCTCAATATTTTTTTCCAGCAATATTCAATAGTTTCTATACCCTGTTCATGGTAAGAACTGTCAAATTCTTTAAAATAGGCATCAACCGAAGGCTCTACCTCTTCATTGTTGCCAAATCTTTTACCACCGAACCATTTTTTAAGCTTTAGAAATAGAATATAGTTCGAGGGAGGTAAATCTGGCGAATAAAATGCGTGATGAAGCAATTCGAAATTTAATTCAATAATCCTGGCCATCGGAATAGTGTCACACAGCCACTGGAGCATTGTCTTGGTGAAACAACACTTTCTTTTTCGCCAAATGCGGCTTTTCCCCGTAATTTTATCACCTAAATGCTGCAATAAATGATCATTTTTTACTTTCTGAATATAATCAATTAAAATAATTCCAGGCGCATCCCAAAAACAGACGCCATAACCTTGCCTGCAGATGGAACTCTCTTCGCCTTCTTTGGCCATGATTCTCCTATTTCAGTCCACTGCTTTGACTATTTCTTTGTCTCAGGTGTGAAGTGATGACCCATGTCTCATCCATGGTCATTAATCGCCAAAACTCTCTACTGAAACATCTTCACGACGCTGTTTTTTCTCTGTTGAAAGCAAGCGTGGCACCCATGTTGCGCACAGCTTTCTCATCTTCAAATCTTCGGTCAATATACGAACTTTTTAAAATGCCTATCATTTCAGCTAGCTCACGCACAGACGATTATCCAATATCGTTTTGTGGATTTTCTTAACCATGTCTGGCGTGGACACTTCAATTGATCGACCATTATGGTGTTCGTCTTGGCAGCTCGTACGGCCTCGTTTAAACTCTACCACCTTATATTTTATAGTCGTAAAGGAGCAGACTCCCCCAGAGTAGAATCTAGCTCAGCTTTAATGTTGGTTGGACTAAGACTTTCAAGTAGAAATATTGAATTACATAACGGTGGCCAATTTTTTTCATGTTTACAACTTCACTGAGATCGTTTACTTTTGATGGCTCAAATAAAAATGTTGAACAACATGGCGCCTTGAAACTCAGAACATATGTTAAATAAGGTTGCCATTTTTCAACAAAATATTTTTTTCAAACTACTGACACCATCTATACGTCTAGTTACGGCTAGTTTTGGGATTGCCGTCGTATCACATCCTACTAAAACCAAAATTTTCCAAGCGATAGAACAACCCCTATTACCGACCTATGGGCCCCCAAAGTTTAAAAATGGGCCCGAGTGGACCTAACACAATCATCAAAGTGTGAGTGCTTCAATGAAAGGAATTTTTTCAGGGCTTCAAATTCGCTATTTTTTAATTAGACCAGATTTTTTTTTGTCAAAAAGTTCATTTTTTATAAAAAAAAACTCGCTTCCTTTGTATTTTAAGACTCGCATCTAAATTTTACTTACCTTTGTTGGTGAGTATGGCAACATTTACAAATTCTTAAAACAGTACATCTGAACAATTGCATTTTTTTTTTAAACTTTGTTATGTTTTGGTGATTCTGCAAGTCTGTACTAAATTTTACACGATTGAAATAAAATTCAGTTTGCACAACATGCGCTCTTTGAAAATATATTTCAAGGCCCAATTCCCGAGGAAATAACTCCCATTTTGGTTGGTGTTTAATCCCAAATAAAAATGGGATTATATGTGCCCAAATGGAAACATATTAAATTTGGAATTATTCAGTTTTAGTTAGTTTTTTATTTTTGCTGAGCTTTAATTAATGATGAATTGGAAAACAGACTATCAAAATATATATTTTGGATGTTTTCTTAATATTTTTTTCTTAAAAAACTTTTCATTTATTTTAAAATAAAGCCATAGGCGCGATTTTTTAAAATAATTTTTTATTTATTTTTAAAATAGAATTATTAAAAATTATTTTAAAAATTATTTAAAAAAATCGCTCGAATATTTTCTACCATCACTACATCACCGTAGTATTGCATGGAAATTACATGATTGAAATAATCTTAACTAAATTTATTGTTTATTTGTTAAAGCCTACAGAAGTAGTCATTTAATAGATAAATTCCACAGAACAGTTTATGTCTTTAAATCCTATTCCAACCAATTCAAAAATGTTAAATCGTTTCCCTTTTTCTTTCTGGAACTCAGGTTCCAATTCACTATAGGCGATTTGGGAGGAGCTTAGGTTCAATTGAGGAGGTTGGAAAACCAGGAGAACTGAATTCCTATTCGTACTCTGTATTTCACTGACTTGGGAAACGGTATATTTTTTGGAAAAATAGAGGTTAGGGATTTAAGACTTACATTATTTGTTCGAAAGCTGAGGGCGGCTTGCGACGTGGTCCTGGTGGTTGTTGAACAGCAAAGAGACCCGTTCTCTTGCCGACCACAACCACGAAACCTCCGTGCACCGCTGGGTTGCCACCTATGCATCACTAATAGTGGGTTTTTTTCAATTTCATGGTTGGATAGGTGGGCTTTTACATCATCTAACAATAGTATTCAATTCATCTAACAATTCAATTCAATTTAAGTTAACAGTAGTTGTTCAAATAATTAATTTTAATTCATTTTTAAAACCAATTCATTAATTAAATCTGGGGTAATGATATTAAACACTACATAAGCGGTGATTCAAACGTGGCCACTTTTCGTGCATTACAGGGTGAGCATGGTCGTCATAATCGACCTACTGTGTATGGAATTGACAAGATTATAAAGACATTTGAAGACCCTGGAAGCCTGTGTATCATCACAATGTACGCATTGTCGAAAATATCGCTTCTGTTAGTGAAAGTATGGTGGATAATCCGAATTTCAATTCAGAGCGATATGGCCATATGATAATCGACTTTTTTTGGCCTGCAATTGAAGATTATGAACTAGACGATATGTGGTTTCAACAGGGCGGTACCACGGGCCACAAAACATAGTTGATTTTGGCTAAATTGCGTGAGAAGTTTCCAGGAAGTGTAACTTCACGTTTTGGCGACGTCAATTGTACACCAAGATCATGCGATTTGACGCCGTTAGACCATTTTTTATTTGTGGGGCTACGCTAAAGACCGTGTTTACGCGGATAACCTCCAAACGTTGGATCCTTTGAAAACCAATATTCTTCAAGCTATTTCAGAGATATCGGCCGAAATGTGCGAAAAAGTGGTCGAAAACGATCTCAACAGGATCCACTTCTGCAACTAATCCAGAAACGATCATTTAAATGACATTGCATTTCGTAATACAAGGGCAAGGTCCAACCATTATAACGAAATAACAGTTTCATCGAAATCATAGCTTTATGTGTGTTTATTTAAGTTTACTTTTGAAACCGAAATAATAATAAAATAATAATAACCAAGTGTTATAACCACTTATGACTATTTTTTTTTATTAAATATCTCAAATCACCCATTGGATTCGATTATATTTCTACATAAAATGGTTTTTGTGTCTGAATATTTTAATCAACTGAAACTAAAAAGTGATTTTTTTCTTATCGAAAAAAGGTTGTTTTTGAAATCTTTTTAGTGATTTTGTAAAGCGTAGGGTTGGCAACACCCGTGTGCGCATACGTATATGGGCGACTTTTACATTTACGTTGTTAGGCCGCATCAAATGTGTTTGCCTTTGTAATGCCCAGAAAAGGAAACTGATTTCTTGTCATTTTGTTCGTTTGTTGATCTGCAACACCAACGTCCATTGCAGACAAGATATCTTACCCAAAATCGATAACAACCAAAACTTTGGTCAAACCTGCATATGGTTGCATTTGTATCATGTGATATAACTTGAATGTGGAGGCATCTTTGTGATCATCACCTTAGATTTCAGTAGTTCAAGGGCACAAAAATGTCCGATTATACAGCTGAAATTCTTGCAGACATATACTAATGTTCGTTTTAAAACAGAAAAACATAGAATGTGTCGAATCACTTCATAAAAGTTAGATGGAAATTTAGAGATTTTGTACATAAACCAAAAATTACGCAAATGACAAAACAGTAACAAATGAATAAATTTATTCTGAAGACGAAATGTGCATTCATCTGTTGATTTCAAATACTGCAGTAATGCTGCAAAACTGTAAGTACATCGAGCCCTTGGCGGTATACGAGGTGTGATCAAAAAATAACCGTTATTTTAAATTTTTTTCAAAAAGTACTTATTTCTTCTTCAATTTCTATTTTATTTCCTTTAAAGTAGTCCCCCTCAGATATAATACACTTGTGCCAGCGTTTCTTCTAATCCTCGAAACACTTCTAAAACGCGCTTTTTGGTATCGCCAACAGCTCCTGTTTCGATTTTTCTTTTATCTCCTCAATCGTAGCAAAACGCTTTCCTTTCATCGGTGTCTTCAGGTTTGGAAAGAGGGAAAAGTCAGCGGGGGCTAAGTCCGGTGAACACGGTGGTTGAAGCATGCTTGCGGTTTTGTTTTTGTCTAAAAAATCACGCACAAGCATCGATGTGTGAGCTGGTGCGTTATCATGATGCAAAATGCATGATTGGTTTTTTAAACAATTCTGTGCGTTTCTGACGAATTGCTTTGCGCAAACGGCGCATAACTTCAACGTAATATTCCTTATTGACATTGTGGCAAGAATTCATGATGCACCACGCCATTGCAATCGAAGAAAACAGTGAGCAAAACCTTCACATTTGACCGAACTTGACGCGCTTTTTTCGGTCTTGGCTCCCCAATGAAAATTGGGATGATTGGGCTTTGGTTTCAATGTCATAGCCATACACCCATGATTCGTCACCAGTTATGACCTTTTTGAGGAAATCTGGATCGTCGTTGACGACGTTCAACAGCTCCTGAGCGATGTCCATGCGACGTCGTTTTTGCTCAAAATTTAGCAATTTTGGAACAATCTTCGCTACCGCACGTTTCATGACTAAAACATCCGTAAAAATTGCTTGGCATGAGCCGAACGGTATGCCAACATCATCACCAACCTCTCTAATAGTGATTCGACGATTATCCAAAATCTTTTTCTTCACTGCTTCAATGTTTTCATCGGTTGTTGACGTGCTCGGGCGACCAGGACGAACATCGTCATTGACATCTTCTCGGCCTTCCTTAAACCGGTTATACCACAATTGAACTTGTGTTCTGCTCATAGTAGACTGGCCAAAAGCCACAGTCAACATTTCAAATGTCCTTGCACATTTAATTTCATTTTTTACACAAAACTTAATACAGTTTCTTTGATCGATCATATTTTCGAATAGTAAAAAATCGAAGAGCGCATTAAAACACGACTAACCTTTTTATCTGTCAAAAACAAACTGACAATCCAAAATGGCCGATATTGTCAACATATATAACAGACATGTGTACCAACATAACAGAAAAAAATGCGAAAATCGAACATACGTGACTCACGAAATTTGAAAAAAACGTTCTTTTGGTCACACCTCGTATTATCGTGAAATTTTCTAAAAAGAAATACGGGATCGGCAGTCGAAGTGTTGCCAATTAAAAATGTAATTTTGCCAAATTTGATACTTTTTTTCATGTATAAAAACTTCACTTCTCGCAAAAACATTTCAAGTTTTAAGAAAAATAAATTAATGTTTGATGAAGCCAACTTTAGTGCGGGTAATGGTTTCAAATCTGTCCGGGAAATACATAATGGTATTTTGTTCGGTTCTCGGTAAAGAGCGATCTTTAAGGCGTTAACCGTCTCATATTTGGCTATGTGAAAAAATATTGTGAAATGGGAGTATTTAGCAAATTGATCGTTTTTGTAACCAAAAATTATCAAACTGTGTTAACGAAATGGAAAGGAAGAAGGCAACTGCAAACAGACAAAAGACCATAAAAGGTAAACAAATGGAAAACTTCCAAAGATGCATTAATTTATTGAAAATAATCAGAAAATATTTGATGGAAAATAAGTTAGCGGAGACTAATAAAATACCATTTATATCATATGCGAGCACCGCTAGCGATGTCTTAAAAATTAAAAGATTCAATAATAATTTGAAAGTAAAAAAATTATAAATTTCTAAATTTATTATCACATTATCACACAATCCTCGTATAAAACTGAGGTGTTGTCTGAACATGTTGATGAGCCTGTGTGCAAGCATTTTATTTTTTCATTTTTGTTATTTGATTTGAAAAATTGACTGACTGACACACTGAATCGCGAGTTATGTTTCATTGTTCGAATCACCGAAGTATGCTTTCCTCTCCACCACCGAAGTTGAGACGTCGTTTGAGTTGAGAGTAAAATGCGTGTTCGCAGTCGATTTATAATTCAGCGGTTTTCAGTCGATATCGTTCGTTTTAATGGAACAAATCGGGGCAAAATGTTTCTTATTGCTGTTTTGTTGTTCCAAATGCCCAATGTGGAGTTAAGCTGAAATGTATGTGGGAAAATTGCCGTTTGTCGATTTCCATTTAATTTAATATAAGTAATATTTCGTTGCTGTTGTTGCTTCTGTTGCTGTTATTATTATATTGTATTATTTCTACATCGATTTCGACAAACTCATTATGCCAAAAATGTTCGATCAACTTTTACTTTTGTTTTTCTTTGAATTAAACACATAAAACCAAAATACACTGAGATAAATATCAATGCTGTTGACAGCTTTAATTGAGAAATAGGCAATTGGGTTAGATTAAATACAACACAGGGCTTGATCCCACCCTCATTCCCTCATTCGTCATAACAAGCTATGTAGATGGGCATACATTTATTTGTCACCGATGTTCCACTTAAGATTCATACCATATTCGTAATTGAGTTGACTGCGGATCATGTCTGTTTGTGAACGTTTTAATCGTAAACGACATTTTAATTATGGTCAATAGAATTAGGTTAGTTTGCCAGTCGATAGAAAAAAATATCTGTAGAGAATCTGCTGTGAAGTCACCACAAATGTATAGTATTTTGTTTTCGCTTCAATTGTACAACACTGGTGCAATTTCTTTAAAATTATTATTATTAAATACAAAATTGTGCATCAGCAATCAATAAGCTAATAAAATTTAACCTTTAGAATCACAAAATATGCAGCCTTTGTTTGTTTTTCAACCCACAATATAAAACGAAAGATTTCAACTCAGAAATATTAAGCGACTGGAATATTTGTTATAATTCAAATGTAAAGAGATGGATTTACAAAATCTATTTAAGTCTCAAGCGTTTTTCCCATATGATTTCTACTTTAAAAGGAGAAAGAAGTGATATTAAAATTCACAACCCCACTTTTATAATGGTAATGCTTAAATTGCAGACAGTTTCTCTAAATTGGTGCCAGGTTAAAAGATATCTGGATTTAACTTTTAGGAAAAGCTCCCCAGTCGTTTTAGAAGGCAGTGGTTATTGGCAGTAGCGTTTTTGAAAGTAAAACTGCGAATAATTCGAAAGCAGTTCAAACATCATAAATAATGAAGTCACAGAGATAGGCCCTGCTGTATCAATCGAGCGGCTAATAACAGCGCGATCATTTTTTGACAACCGTCAGTCTGTTATGTTGTTTGCAAGCCTACACAAGCATATCGTGTAACCTTGCAATTAAAAAGTGTTATCGAAATGAAATTCGAACGCTGTAATGTTGTTGCTCTCAACTTTGTTCAACGATCGCAGCCATTGTTAGCGAGCAACGACATTTACGTTTACATTTACACTTTACAATGATACTGGCAGCATCAAAAAAACGCCATGTAGGTGGATATCCAAAAATAGCAACATCACCAGAAATTACTCAAAAAATGAAGGCCAGAAATCAACGTAATCCACGACAAAGCACGGTTTGAATGGTGAACAATATGAACGTGTCTGCTCGAAGCACGGGACGCATGTTAAAAAATTAATTATGATTGAAACCCTATGAAATGCAAAAAGTTTAAGATTACAAAATACTAATACAAAAGTTTAAGATAAGCGCAAAACGTAGTTCCCCCCGCAGGATCAACGACTTTACAACACTTGTACATTGTTATTGCATGCGTGAAATTTAAGTCTTTCATGATGAAAAAAATGTTTGCGTTTCAGTAATCTGTAAACAAACAAAACGATCGTGTATGGTTAGGGTGCAAATCAAACAACAATTTAGACCAGTAAATTGCTTTGCGAAAGCAAATGGCTGCATCACGGCTTGTTTAGTTTGCGATAACTGACACAGGACACTCGCCACTCGCTTTCTTTCAAACAGAGCCTAAACTTACTGCGCAAAGATTTTAATTAAGCTTTGTTATCATGGGTGCATAAACAATTCGGTAGAAACCATTGAATGTTTCAGCAAGATTCGGCGTCATCTCGTTAAGCCAGAGAAATCCAACCTTTTTTACAAGAAAAAGTTCTCACCTCCATGTCTTTACAACAGTGGCCACCATATTCCCTGTACTTAAACACAACGAATTTTTTCATATAGTCCATTTTGGAGGCCAAGGTATTAACTAAGAAATATGAGGTAATCAACTCCCTAAAGATTGGTCTTTGCCAGGAATGGAACAACATACCATCAAGCCACATTCGTGCAATGTATGAAGCCTTCCCGAACAGACTCGATGCTATTATCCGCACTAAAGATGGCTACATGGGGACAATAACATATTTTTCTTAAAATTCGAAATATTTTTATGATATGCTGAAGTTTTTAAACAAAAAAAAAAAAAGATAAAAAATTACAGCAAAATACAGCACTTCTAATTGACAACAGTTTGAGCCCTAATCCCTGCATAATAACGCTTATATGTAAATATTTTGATCGATATATTTATCGTATATGAGACCATGTGTGGGATAAGATCTATTGTATTTGTAAATATTGATATGTCAGTAACAGTTGATAACTGGAAGTCGTTTATTTAATATTACCAAAAACCAAATCAACTAGGGTGAGTTTTAGAGCACTACAAATTATACAACAGTATAGTTTATAAAATAGTAAGAGTACAGAATATAGAGCTTAAGTCGTCTTCTGCGCGCATCATTTACTCATCAAACACTATTCGGGCAAACAAAGATCGAAAAACATATAATCATCCGATGTAAAATTGTAAAATGGTTGGTTGAAATTAGATCAGAAATGATATAATTTTATTCGAAATTTGTCTCAGATCTAATGTGATCTAATAATAACTAATTACAGCTGACTTTGATGTAATTTTTTATATTTAAATTTTAGATTGGTTCGGTTCCAATCTAAGACAAATTCTATTCGATCCAATGATATATAATTTGATATGGAAATTCCAGATTTGGTTATGTAGTAACCCTTACTTATAAGTGAGGAAGATAAACCAAAACCTGTTTCTGAGTTAAATTTGAAAAACTTAAATGGACACATACGAGATCGAATAATAATTGATGGTCAGACTGTGAGCTTCCCAACGTACTTCATAATAAGCTTTTGGCAAAAAATGCACGTGGAAACACAAAAAAACGGTGAAAATCCGTATAAAAAAATAGTTTTGAAATTTAAAGCTAAATTTTTGTCTGTTTTTCACGAGAAAATTTTTTTATGTAGCAACGTCAATCTATTTTTTGCTGATTTCCAACACTGAAGTCCACGAGGGTTTTACGTGAGTCTCGTACACATCACACATTGGGCTTATTACAATACGATTGCCAACGACCCCTTGGGATATCCAAGTAAAATTTGAACTATCTAGGAAAAGGGGGTGACAATTTTGATACTACCGCAATTATCAACCCTTTCTTCGCAGCCAGGAGATACCAAATTGATTATTCTAACATAATCCCCATTGGCTGAGGTGAGGCCTATCTTACCACCATTGCTACTCTATGGGTCTGTAGCACCCGGTTGCAAGGCAACCCCACATTCGAGCACAAAGTCTCTACCAGCGATTTTGGTATCAACCACAATCCGCGTGATGCTCCCATTGGGGGGCCTACACCAGATGATCAGGCGGGACCTCCTGATCCCCACGCTAATGGCCAAAATCACCGGTTGAGGCTCCGTAGCAAAGCAAAAAACAAAGCTACTACCAAATTGTGATTTATAATAAATAATTGTGATTTGTAATAATTATAAAGAAGAGTACAGATTGGACATTTTTACATATCTGCAGGCACATTGCAAGGATGCAGTACCTTCACCGGTGGGTGACGGGGAAAACTCCAAACCCCTTCCGTACCTACCCGTGTGTATCCCTATCACCCCCGGTACCAGACAAAGCCTCTAATCAAACTCTGTAGCTAACCTACTCCCAAACAGCTGCTGGCTATCAAGCTGAACGGAATTATGGGATCAACATGATCCCAACAGTCTCGCAACCTATCAACCCCCAGGTCAGACTGCCTCGAAAAGGTCAGCAGAACTACGTTATAGTGGTAGCCACTTCCCACAACTACGCTGTAGTAGTACTACGCCTAGCAAATGCTCTGGAAGCAAACATCGTTGCTCTAGCCAAAACACCCTGGGTAGAGAGCATATTGCTGACTATCCAGTCATCCCCTGACCTAATTATCGCTAATCCCTAGAGGTCCCTTATATCTGTATATAAGGGACATTCGCACAAAATGTGCCGCCAGTCTTTGACTGGTGCACCACAGTTGCACGACTCGCGATCGGGCAGGGCTCTCTTAAGCAGAAAGCCATTAGGTGGGCCATGCGCCGTCAGCAAGAAACCAAGACAGAGGTTAAAACCAAAGTCAGGGTTTCCCCCAAAGTACCTAACATCTGGCTAAAACCTAAATGTAGTACGTCCGTTATGACTCTCCTCCCAACGTGTTTGTCATCTCGACAAGACATATTCGTCCAAGAGCCTCCTAAGCTCAGCCCTATCCTGCTCTCTACCCCCTCAATGGGTCAGTCCGTTGCAGCCAGTGCTGCAGTACCCTTTCCTGGCCTTGAATTCCGTCGCACGACGGATTACAACAAGATCTAGCGGGGCAGCACCCATAAGTACCTGAAGGGCCTCTGTCGAAACCGTTCGGCATACTGGCATACAAGCCAACAACACCACTCTCTGACAAGAGAGGATCTTGCGTTCCAACACTGAAGTCCACGAGGGTTTAACGTGAGTTTCGCCGTAAAGGCCTTACCCACTGTGTGCGACACACTGGGCATATTGCAATGCTATTGCCAACGCCCCCCTGGTATAGCCAAGTAAACTTGGACTATCTTGGAAAAGGGACTGACAAGACACCACTGAACAATTCTCCAAATACATTATCGAACATATTATGACGTACAAACGTCAGGCGTTCTGATTTCAGTGTTGGAAATCAATACAAGAATAGCTGGCAATGCCACTAAATTTTTTCACGATCAAACAATGTCTCCTGGAATTTTTTCTTAGTGAAAATAACGTAGTATTTGGCTTAAAACACAAAGAATTAGATCCAAAAAATAAAAATAGAAAATTAAAAATAGAGTTGTACCAAATTCTTATACGTAAATTTATTTATTTATTTATTTTTTTTCTTTTTTTTTTTTTTTGTTATGCAAGAAATTTGGAGAAGGTGATCAGATTTGGTCTGTCATATTAAGCGTAAACAGACCCAATAAATTGGTGCAGCATGGAGTCATAGATAACTTCTGAAAGTTCTATTAAGAGGACAAAGTTATAACTCATGATCACTTGAACGATTGCCGTTTGCATCAACCTCCGTGTCACGATCGCTCAAATCCAAAAATATATCATTATAATGGAGTGATTGCATTGTCGGGGTCAAGTCGTGGATTTGGGCGAAAAAAAATCATTTGGAAAATGATCCTATGCGAAGAATTGGAAAAGGAATTATCTATAATACTCGTTAAATTGGAACAGATATGCATCGTAAAATGTACTCAACTTGAAAAAGCCAACAATTTCAATCTTAATTGTTTCTCAATATTTTAGCAGTGTTTGAATAAATATTGAATATGAATATGATATTGGATCACCATTTTGGTAAAAAAAATAAATAAATATGAAATTTCTAAAGCCCACTTCTCGTGTTCAAACGGCTTAGACGCAACTAATGTCGCTTTTAAACCTTCGTACGATCATATATTAATAAACAGTTCTTTCGACGACATTCTCTGGTAACACTTTCGAGCAACCCCTACGAAATGCCCGCTAATCTTCCTTGGAAATATCAATAAAAACATTGAATAGGAATTGATACCCACTGTCTGATCAATATGTGTTGATAGCACAATTGTCAGCCCCTTTTCCTAGATAGTCCTTGGCTATCCCAGGGGGGCGTTGGCAATCGCATTGTAATATGCCCAGTGTGTCGCACACCGTGGGTAAGGCCTTCACGGCGAGACTCACGTTAAACCCTCGTGGACTTCTGTGATCCATGATCCATGTTATCCAACGCAGATGCAAAGAGACTCTTCAAAGTTGAATAATTTAAGTGCCTGGTTTTTTTTCGCAGTGTCTCTTCCTGCCATATGGCAAATGGTTGCCGTTCATGTTACAAGAAGTATGGCCTAAAGCGACACTGGAGTTTTGTGACCATAAAACACCCGCATTGGCATTCCATTAGATCTTTATTATGGCCGAATACCTCACAAGTTATGTTACCTGTCTGCACTGAGTCTGCTTAATCAAGAGTGGAAATGGATGCAGCGAAAAGCAAAATTGTACAACTTCGAGCAAATACTACTTGTGCGTAAATTTATGTTCATTTCATTACAAAAATAGATAAATATATGAATGGGTTGTATGGCCCATAAGCCACTGCATGCACAATGGCCCTGCCATGGGGTTATACACAATGGCAGAATTCATGTTTGGACGATTTAAGTAAAAAAATTGTTGCTCCAACCAAATACTTAAAACCATTTTTTCCATTTGGAAATGTCTACTTGACCTCATAGCTAATTTGGTGTACTCGTACATTCTTTTGTATACTATCAAAAAAGTAAAAATATCTTTAATTATAAAGAAAAAAAAATCCCTTGCATTCCATGAATGGGGTATGGGAGGGCTTCTCACCTTCAGTGCAATGCATTCTATTTTTAGACTACTTCAACGGTACTTACAGTTCAACATCGATTCAGAATGCAACCGTTTGAGAAGCATTTATTACAATTGCCGATTACTTGACTACTCAAAGTGTTCGTCATAAACATTGAGGCGACTGCCGCTCAAATAATGATTGGAGGTTGTATCGAGGATTGAAATTGCCATCATACACACGATAGTCGCCACGATCGGTCATTATGACAAAACTTTTCAAGAAAAAAAAAATAAATAAAAATAATAGAGAATTTAATACTTCAAACTTCGTTTTGTTCCACTTATTCAAGTTTAGTCGCGGAAATATTTGTCTCTTTATTGCTAACCTGTTTTTACTCACCAAAAATTTGGTGATTCTGAAACCTCCGAGATCCTCAAACGCAGGTTGCCATAGAAATTCTATTACAAAAGACTTCTCTCTTTTTAAAGGCCAGGAAGAACTGGTTCTTGGAGTCCCACTCAAAGATGATATAGTAAGAAATTCTGAATTTCACACTCGATTCCAACTTGGAACAATTTTTTACAGGGCAGTTGTTAATTAATTTTTCTTTTAATGAATTTTTCTGTCTAACAAAGAAGACACAAAAAAGTTGGCAACAATTTTCTTTATTTTTCAACATAATTTTTTTTAATTCTATACAGTTTTTCCATCGATATTCAACAGCTTCTATACCCTGTTTATAATAAGCACTATCAAACTCCTTAAAATAGCCGTCAACAGCAGACTTCACGTCGTCATTGTTGGCAAATTTTGAACCACCGAGCCATTTTTTCAAATTTGAAAATAGAAAATAGTCCGAGGGAACTAAATCTAGCAAATAAGCTGCGCGATGAAATAATTCGAACTTTAATTCATTAATTTTGGCCATCGCAACAGTGGATGTATGAACTGGAGCATTATCTTGATGAAACAACACTTTTTTTTCGCCAAATGCGGCATTTTTTCCATAATTTCATCACCTAAAGCTGCAATAAATTAGCATAATATTCGCCGTTGATGGTTTTTCCTTTCTGAAGATAATCAATAAAAATAATTTTGCCTGCAGATGGAACCGTTTTCACCTTCTTTAGACACGATTCTTCCATTTCAGTTCTTTGCCTTGACTGTACGCTTGTCTCAGGTGTCAAGTGGTGGACCCATGTCTCATCCATGGTTATAAAATTCGGCTTTAAAGCGACAAAACATCACCAAACACTCTACTGAAACGCTGTTTCTGTTCTATTGAAAGCAAGCGCGGCACCCATCTTGTGCACAGCTTTCTCATTTTCAAATCTTCGGTCAATATACGATGTATAGCTTTTTTTGAAATGCCTATCAGTTCAACTAGCTCTCGCACCCTTAGCCGATTATCATCTAATACCATTTTATAAATTTTCTTAACCGTGTCTTGCATGGACACCTCAATTGGTCTGCCACTACGGTGTTCGTCTTGGGAGCTCATACGGCCTCGTTTAAACTCTGCTACCCAATATTTTACAGTCGTAAACGTTGAAACAGACTTCCCCCTAGCAGAATCTAACTCGACTTTAATATTAGTTGGACTGAGACCTTTCAAATGGAAATATTGAATTACAGAATGGTGACCAATTGTTTCCATGTTTACAAATTCAGCGAGATCGTTTACTTTTGATGGCTCAAATAAGAATATTAAACAACGTAGCGTTTTGAAATTTAGAACATATGTTTTGTAAGGTTGTCTTTTTTATCAAAATAATTTCTTTGAAACTACTGGTACCATCTAGTTTTGAGACCGCCCTCGTAGACTGCCATAGAAGTTTAATAAATAATCAATTTTAATAAATGTTTCCAGAGTCGATGTTTGAAGATTTTCCTTGTTTTTTTTTAAATGTTTGCCTGATTCAAAGTTCAATTGCTATAAATCTGAAATAGATAATAGACATAATGGTTTAGATTCTTTTGAAATTGCTTTAGGTATATATTTTTATACATATATGCATATTTATTATACATATTTATTACAAAAATGACAGACTTTGTCAGAGTCATAAAGAGGAATATGTATGTACGTAAGTATACGAGTAGTGGATACAAACTTTTCAAATCTTGATACGTATTTGAAATACACATTAATAAATCGCCTGTGGAAGGTTTTAGTTTTGTAGTGGTTAAATATTAAAGTAGCAAAATGTAATAATAAAAAAGCAAACAAAAAAAGAACTTAAAAAAAATTTTGCGAATATTCAGAAAAATGTCATTTAACGTTGGATATTCGTGGCCGCCAGCTTAATATCTTTGGTGGCACAATCATTTTAATGTAGTTAATTAATTTTCCTGAAATTTTGGCAAAAAAAATCTCAAAATTCGATCAGGATTTTAAAAACCGTATTAATGGAAATTCTTTTTGTATTCGAAATATTCAAAGTAACGACGTTTGAAAACACTTTTAATAACAATCTTTTCACTCCTCCGTGTGATAGCTTAGATTGACTAAATAACATATTGATCAAATACGAGTATATAGGGTTATAAGCCGCAAAAATTATAACTTTACTAGCCGACCCGGCAAACGTTGCTTTGCCTTCAAATTTTATTTTTATTGGAAATGTTTCATGCTAATCGGTCTATTATAATAAGAAACGCCTATATTTGCGGAAAAACTTAAAATATGTTCACTCAAACGAAATACAAAATTATGTTTAAATACCGTTAGCAGGAGCAGAAATAATTGCTTTTTAATTTGTGGTTTGTATAGGAGGTACCACTCCATTGTCCAATCCCATATTTGCAGCAGCACTTAAGATATGTACACCAAACCGATGTACCAAATTTTGTTCAAATACCGTAAACAGGAGCCGAAATATTGGATATTTAGTTTATGGTTTATATGGGAGGTACCACGCCCCATTGTCCAATCCCGCCCATATTTGCAGTAGCACTTAAGATATGTACACCAAACCTACGCACCAAATTTTGTTCAAATACCGTAAGCAGGAGCAGAAATAATTGATTTTTAATTTTTTGTTTGTATGGGAGGTACCACGCCCCTTTGTCCAATTGAACCGAATTGTAAATCTAAACCATCCCGGGCACCACCCAGACGCATATACAAAAATGTATGCAAAGCGGTCCAGCCGTTTAGGAGGAGTTCACTGACAACGCCCGTACAGTAGAATTATATATATAAAGAGAAGGTAAGTTTTGAATCATTTCCATAAAAGGTTTTGTAGCATGAGTACACTATAACGCAACATTTTCAGATTCCAATGGAGGGAATCTCAGGGCTAAATTTCTTTTTTTAGGGATTTTTGGATCAAGAAGGGATAAAGAAAGGGGTTAAATATTTCGACAATTTTGTTTTTTTTTTTTCATTCCTACGTATTTAATCATATTTAGTACTTTGTACTCATTAAATTCTAAATTTTAATTAATTAATTTTGACTTTTCCGATGAAAAATGTTTAAGATTCCGCAAAAACGAAAGTGTATTGTTAGAGGGCAAATTAAAAGACAATTTATAACAGCAAATTATTTTGCGAAAACAGAGCAAAGTGAAGCTTTCCAGGGCAGACTTGATGGTGACATCCGTGGCTCAAGGTGGCTACAAATGCTTCATTGTATCGTAAAAGTTTTTGAATAAAAAAAAACTATAAAACTTACTATTTTGTTGCATCCACATATTCATTTTTGTCATACCAAAAACAATCTATAAAACGCACAAAAGTGTCGTCAATTATTGTACTAAAATAAATTTTGAAACGCTTAAAAGACACACAATGTCGATTTGCAACGACATCTACATATCCAAATGCGACACTGTATGTAGGTGCACATCAGCATATGTGATATACGAATACAATTGTATTTACGAGGGTTACCTCTTAAATTGTGAGAAAAACAAATATATTCGAAAATGGATTAATGGTTTCAAAGTACGAACATCAATTCACTTTTGCATGCGTTTAAGCCAATTTTCGTAAAATTTTTTCACTTCCAAAAAGATAACTACAATGACTACATTTTTTCATTGGGGATGTCTAAACTGTTTTGAGTTCTCAAATATTCCGCGATTGGGCCAACCGGTGACTAAATACGAGGTGTGATTGAAAATAACTCTTATTTTAAATTTTTTTCAAAAAGTAATTATTTATTGTTCAATTTGTATTGTATTTCCTTTAAAGTAGTCCCCCTCAGATATAATACACTTGTGCCAGCGTTTCTTCTAATCCTCGAAACACTTCTAAAACGCGCTTTTTGGTATCGCCAACAGCTCCTGTTTCGATTTGTTTCTTTTATCTCCTCAATCGTAGCAAAACGCTTTCCTTTCATCGGGGTATTCAGTTTTGGGAAAAGAAAAAAGTCTGCGGGGGCCAAGTCCGGTGAATACGGTGGTTGAGGCGAGCTTGCGGCTTTATTTTTGGCCAAAAACTCACGCACAAGCATCGATATGTGAGCTGGTGCGTTATCATGGTGGAAAACCTATGATTGGTTTTTCCACAATTCTGTGCGTTTCTGACGAATTGCTTCGCGCAAACGGGGCATAACTTCAAGGTAGTATTCCTTGTTGGCCGTACGACCTTGTGGCAAGAATTCTGATGCACCACGCCATTGCAATCGAAGAAAACAGTGAGCAAAACCTTCACATTTGACCCAACTTGCCGTGCTCGGGCGACCAAGACGAGTATTGTCATTGACATCTTCTCGGTCTTCCTTCAACCGGTTATACCTCAATTGAACTTGTTTTCTGCTCATAGTAGACTCGCCAAACGCCACAGACAACATTTCAAATGTCCTCGCACATTTAATTTCAGTTTTTACAAAAAACTTACAGTTTCTTTGATCCATTTTTTCGAATAGTAAAAAATCGAAGAGCTCACCAAAACACGCCTAACCTTTTTATCTGTCAAAAACGAACGGACAATCCAAAATGGCTGATATTGTCAACAAATATAACAGACATGTGTACCAACATAACAGAAAAAAATGCGAAAATCGAACATACGTAACTCACGAAATTTAAAAAAAACCGGCATAAAAATATTGTTAACAAAATGATTTTTTAATATATAAAATGCAAATAAAATGTTTTGGGTGTGAGCTGGTAGCAAAGAGAATAAATATACAAAAGGACAAATGTAGCCGCTGAGTATTGAGTAAATCTCCTTTGACATAGTTGAGTTATTGTTACAACTGATGTGAAGGTTTTACATAAGTCTTGCTGAAAAGCTTTACTCATGGTGCGCCACCACACACAGATGCCGTTTCTAATGACATGCTTTTTCTTGGTTATGTGTTCTTTCTTTCTCAGGTGACGGCCGGCACCCCTTTGGTGTACTCACACTAATCCCGGAGGATTAGTTAGACTACCAGAGATTGGAAGTAGGTCCCTTGGAAAACTTCCTCAGGTCCCGCCCCCGCACTCAGCCAAAGTACCTTTGTAGCCCACTTGGTATGAAGTGAGCTACCTCCCGGGTAGGAGTTGAGGTATCTAGGAGAACCTCGGATAGATATGAACAGTGTTTTCCAAGCTGGTGCCTTCCTTCACCAACGCTTGAGCAACGTACCAACACTGAAAACACTTGTTCGGGCAACCACAGCCAGCACGATGCTCCCACTAGGGGTCCTACACCATTGACCAGGAAGGAACAATGTTCCTTGGGCTCCTGGTCACCCGTGCTACCAGAAGAGAAGAACCCTCTGGTCTGGGTTTCGCAGACAAGCTACTCCAGTTTTGCTTTACCACACCTCGCATGGAACTGGTAATCCATAATAATACGGCATAGATTTTCAATGTCCGAGGAGAGAATATCAACACAGTAAACAGCAAGTATACCATGCTCCTATCATAGTTCATTAACCAGATCTCTCTGGTCATACAACTATATTTACGGAAAAGATAAATCTTCTGATACCTCCCGACGGCTTCTCTATGTCGCACCTGTTGCCAGGATGTGTCTTGTTTTTATATGAATCTCCCCTTTACTTGGTTTTCGAAAAACGAGGTCCAAGATCAGTTTGAAACATATTATAGGTGAATCCCAAGACCTAACCCACCTATTCCTAGGGCGCCTGGCACAAGGCCACACTACTATGTTTTTCTTCGCAAGCATCATACCCTTTGCCTGCTTAATTACAGGATCAGGTAGAGAGGCCTGCGTTCTATGGGTAGCCGGTACAAAGCATCCTAGGAAACACCCACCTACCCAAAGTTATTGTTACAATAGCGTAAGCGTATATCAAGAGAATTTTTATTGAATATGAGCTGGTAGCAAAGAGAATAAATTTATAAGAGGACAAATGTAGCCGCTGTTTTCTGAGTAAGTCTCCCTTGGCACATTTGAGTTATTGTTGCAATAGCGTAAGCGTATATCAAGAAAATTTTATCCTCTCTGGATATAAATAGTATGGATGATAGTCGTCTGGTGGTATTAAAGTAGAACAGAGGATAAAAATTTCCCCTTTGGAACATTGTCAAATATGCTTACTTGCAGCCAGAATTATGGCAATAACACAAGTAACAAACAGATAAGTAATAAATTGTAACAAATAAGTGGCGATAATTACAATGGATGCGAGTTTTATCAGATTTGAGAGAAACGATTCAGAAATTGAGTGAAATCATTGCGACATGAGTGGTAAGACTGGCCCGTTATTTGTCATTATTCACATATTCCCCTATTCACAATAGCAACTGATTTCTCTTGTTTATAAAGGGTGGCGCATAAGTAACGTTAACGGCGACTACATTGAATACGTTCTTGTGCATCATTTGGTTTCAACTCGTTTAACTAACATCTCTAATTGCTGAGAACGTCGCCTGTTGAAAGTTTCGGGGTTTTCCTCAATACTTGCTTGCACTCGAGCAAAGGTCACTTCATTTCGAACTGCACGCGGAAGATCACAGACAGCCCCTTGTTACCCAAAACGCTGAACCAATCGGTAAATTGTTGGAGCGCTAGAAGCATTTCAAACATGAAAGAAATTTCAATATGATCTGAATAATCGAATGCTGACTTTCAAAGTAAAATTGAACAACTTTGGTTCTTTGTTCTGTGCTGAGCCTTTCTATCATAAATTTTCCAAGTATTATTTAGTTAATTCTGTAAAGAGACGAAAAAAAGACTTAAACAAAAAATGTTTTCACTGGTCAAATCTTAACGTTACTTATGCGCCACCCTATATTTACCTTCAACAGTTTTCCTCATAAGTTACACTATTGTAACAATAACTAACATGTGCCCAGGGATATTTACTCAAAAGACAGCGGCTACATTTGTGCTCATACATTTGTCATGTCTCAAAACTTAAGTAATAACCCTCGCATGCATTTATATGACATTGCTGCCAAAGTGGTAATGGAGCCGCCACTGATCTGGTGAGGCAACATTGAAGAGTTTAGGTGGGTTGCTATCTACACCTACCTACTGACTCGAAGATATTTCGGCTTTTGTATTCGTTCGCCTGTGTGCGTTTATCATATTCTAAGAATTCCGAGTTTTGAACTTGAGTTTTATAATAACAACAACAACAGTCATAGTTCGAAACGAAATAGAAATATTCGTGTGGGTTATGGCCTCAAAACTTTCCCTGTTAGCGAGACAGCCATTGTTCAAATGAGCTCTTGACTCGGATTCTGTTGCAGTTGGTCCTCTCAGCGTCGTCGTTCGTCGGCTGTGCTATCCCATGTGTCGTGCAACAGTTCCATTTTTTCCTTCACGCATAAGTATGATCGATCGATGCCCCACGAAAGATACAACGAGTGAGTTGGCGGTGTTGTTAAACAATTTGTGTTGCTGTTTTTGGTAACATTTACTAACACCAACAAACCACACATAAACACATAGACGTGACTTATATGCATAGTATTTGAAATTGAATTTCAATTAGACACTGTCGTCCTATGTACTCGTACATTTGTTTGTCCATAAATCATGCCCATAATATTCGTCGCTGTACTATGAACTTGCACGAGTGTAGCGCCTATAGTAATATCTGTACGTTTGGAAAGTTGCGATCTCAGTTTCTTCTGATTGTTTTCTAATTTTTACATTTTCATGGTTACATTTTAATATTAATTTATATTTTAATAAGTTACTATATTAAAAATTAAATTTAACTAAAAATTTTGAATTACAAAATGTTTGAAAAAATGTTTACAATTTTACTTTCTTTCTCTTAGGTGGCTACAGGAATAGACATCCTCATCTATTATACGCCGGCCGTAGAAAATAATTCCAAGCGTTTCGTTCTTCTGTGCTTCTCCTCCAATTCGTCACACCAAACTTCGACAGTGTCTCAAAAGCCTGGTCCTTCCAATGGAGTTTTGGTCGCCCTCTTCTGCGTTGTCCATTGTCGACAAATGTACTTTTTGCGTCAACTGCAGATTCCTAGTCATGATTATGTTTTATCCGAAGTGGCGACGAAATGGATTTAAAAAAAATACTTTTTGGACACAGTAGTATTACAACATAGGCGAACGTGGCGCGATGGTTAGTATAAGTGATTATCGTTCGCATGATCGCGGGTTCAGTCCCGCATATACGAGAGCGGTCTCAAAACTAGTCGATCCAACAAAGAGGACACAAAAAGTTGGCAACAATTTTCTTTATTTTTCACCATAATATCCCTCTGGTTCGATATTCAACAACTTCTGCAATCAGTTTATAGTAAGAACTGTCAAACTCTTTAAAATACCCATCAACCACAGACTCCACCTCTCATTGTTGGCAAATCTTTTACCATCGAGCCATTTTTTCAACTTTGGAAATAAAAAATAGCCCAAAAAAGCTAAATCTGGCGAATAAGGTGATTGATGAAGCAATTCGAATTTTAATTCATTAATTGTGGCCATCGCAATAGTGGATGTGTGCACTGGAGCATAATCTTGATGAAACAACACTTTCTTTTTCACCAAATGCGGTCTTTTTCCATAATTTCATCACCTAAACACTGCAATAAATTACCATAACATTCACCCTGGCGCATACCAAAAAACAGACGCCATGACCTTGCCTGTAGACACGATTTTTCTTTAGAGACGATTCTCTCATTCCAGAACTTTGCTTTGACTGCTTCTTTGTCTTAGGTGTGAAGTAATGAACCCATGTCTCATCCATGGTTATAAATCGACGCAAAAATTCGGCTTCATTGCAGTGAAACATATCCACTCTACTGAAGCATCTTCACGACGCTGTTTTGCACTATTGAAAGCAAGCGCGGCACCCATCTTGCGCACAAATTTCTCATTTTGAAATCTTTGATCAATATACGATTTATAGCACTTTTTTAAATGCCTATCACTTCAACTAGCTGACGCACCTTCAGAGGATGACCACCCAATACCATTTTATAGGTTTTCTTAATCGTGTCTCGCTTGGACAGCTCAACTGATCGACCACTATGGTGTTTGTCTTGGCAGCTCGTACGGCCTCGTTTAAACTCTGCTACCCAATATTTTACAGTCGTAAATGAAGGAGCAGACATCTCCAGAGCAGAACCTAGTTCGGCTTTAA
>JAHXMU010000245.1:516308-532258 GCA_019455685.1 Philornis downsi
GTTTCTTCAAATTTCTTTATGATCTTGCCAATTCGATTATGACGGCCATAATCAGCCCGTAATGCACGAAAAGCACCCACGTTTGAATCACCACTTTTGTGGTAAGTTTAAACTATTTTTACGAGTTCTTCGATTATTAAACTATTTGGAGAAACAAATAAGTAAAAACTGAACTGTTATGAGAAGTGTACTTTAAATAGCAGTCACTATTGTAAAATGATTAGGGCAGCGCTATTCAAGTGAGCGGCAGTGTACATCATTTAACAGCATTTCTGCGTACCACCGCCTGGAGGATTGCAAGACGGCTTAAGATAAAACTTTTGAATTGCATCCGCATTGTTTTATACTAAAGATAATAAAATCGATAAAAAGAATCGATAAAATAATTCGATTTACCATTCTTTCTCAGGATGACGAAGCGGAGAAACTGGGCTTCCGAAAATGTTAGTTACTAACAATTAAATTCATCAACTTTGAATTAGCCAGGAGAATTTCACATATGTACATACATCGGATACTACCAGCTAGACTTAGTATCTGTGACAGATAAGAACTATAACAAATTGCAGTAACAAAATAAGTATAATTTTTCGAATGAGGATCGGAATAGCCCACATGAATATTCGAATGTATACAATTTGCATGAATACTAAACACTGCATTGTGTTCATATTCCACCAGTTTCTCATTACAAATATCGCCATGTTGTTGTTAACATTACTTGTTTTGGATCTATTAGCGCGCGCGATATTTTGGTCCAGTGCAGACTAGACCATTCATTGGCATTCGATATACATACATACATATGTATACCGGTTCTGGCATAGCGGCGGAGTGATCTCCCTACCTCGCACGTATATTCATTCATGAATTCTGACGCAAATGTTTGGCCTTCTTACGCCAAATGCTCGACGTGTTTTGGTCTGTGATCGCAAATGTATGTAAATATGTAAACATGTATTGGTCCGGAGACAAAACGCAGCAACACCTGAATGCCGTTATCTAGGTTTCACCCTCTCTTCCTCTCCCTCCCACTCTCTTTCTAATACACTGCCACCCGTCGAATAGAGTTATCAATGAATTCTCACAAAACAAATTTACTACTACTCTTTCTTCAATAATGTAACGAGTTGCACTTACAACAAAAACATATGTACGAGTATGTGCATGCATGTCAATACTCGTACACCATCTGTGGTAATAATAAGATGTCAAAGTTATTATACTACGCCCACATCCACCAGGCTGTTCTTATTAGTATTTCATGATTGTTTCTCAATCGCTGGCAGAACGCGCACGCGTTTTGTTTTCGAGTTCGGAAGACAATTAAAAGTTGTTTCACTTATTTCGCTTCGTCTGGAGTGGGTGTCTGTGGATTTATTATGCTTTGCGCTCGGAAACCTGAACACACACGAACTTCAAGCATGTGTGGTAGTGTGTCTTTGGAAGTGAGACAACTTGTTACAACCTGTTTTATGACAGCTGATAGACGCAATTTTTCTAGTACGACTGAAACAGCACCTGTAGGTTGCACCTACGCTTCTTGGGGCGTTTAAGCTCACTGCTCACTTTTTTCTCGAATGACATACTTTTTTCTCGATTAGACTTTGTCGATCCATTCGATATTGGTTGCGATATGTGCAACATATCTCCCGCAAAGACCATTCGTTCTATGGCATATCATTGAGTTGTGAGGTTTATGGACACGCTTTTGACACATTGAGCAGCTCAATTGAGACTGTCATGATATTTTGGTGACCGACCACCTCCAAATGTGTGTAGTGTGTAGTACGATGTATGTGTGTAGCAGTGTATTGTTATCACCGTTTCTATGTGGGTACATGAGTATTATTAGATAATCGCTTGATTTCGTGTCTTGGCTTTGCCAATAGTACTGGATCAGAAAGGTTGCTGTAGTTAGACATGGACACATTTCTGCCCACTTGCCTTAATCAAATGCAAATGACTTTGGAAACGAGATCATTTTTGAACGGAAGTTCAATTAATGATTTCCTTTATAATAACAGCTGCTAACACTAAAAGCTTTTGGCATTGGCTTGAATGCATCGTAATTACATAACTATCTCATAGTTGTGGTTGGCAGTCAGGTTCGTCATTCTACTCAAATATTACAGGGTTATCCATTTTTCGGTTTCAAAAGTAATGTTGAATAAATTACACATAAAGCCATGATTTCGACGAAATTTTTATTTCATTATAAATTTTCGATGAAATTTGTATTTTATTATAATGCTTGGACCTCGCCATTATATACGAAATGCAATGTCATTTAAATGACCGCCTTTAGATTGATTGCAATGCCATTTTCACAATCACTTCTGGATTCTCCGAGCCCCTTATGCAACAATTTGCTTGTTGACGTAACTACCGAGTGAGAAATTAACTTTATCGTTGACGAAAATTTAGTTCGATTGAAAGCCCATGTTCGAATCACCACTTTTGTAGTAAGTTTTAACTATTTCTACGTGTTCTTCGGTTGTTAAACGATTCACATTCGTAAATGGCAAACCTTTCACTAAATAAATAACACCTCAGATGAAAGGTATTTGTCAGACTGGCGGTTTCGAAACCACTACATGGACAACCCTGCATTTTCACCGTAACCGTTATCCAAGAGAACTAATTGAGAAATCGAAACTAAAACAGCAAATTTACATATAATAGTTAATTGTTGGCAAAAACCCGAAATAACAGAATCATATTTAGTTGCTGACAATTTCGATTTGTATTGGATGCCCAAATGTATGGACAAAGAAAATAATATGTCATTGCTTTGAATTGGCGTAAACAGGTGCTACTCAAAACGGGAAATGAACTGCAGTCAGGGACTGCTAATAACAGTTTTAACTAAAAAAAAATTTTGCACAGACGAAAATGTTTGTATTTCCCGCTAAATTTGCCTTTTTTCAGCTGGTTTAATGGGAAAATTGAGCGTTACTCAACCACAAGGAAAATTTTACACGCTGATTTAGGTTTAAAAACCTATAAAATTCAACCCACGCAAGAATTGAGCCGAATGACCTACCACAACGTCTAATTTTTGGTGAAAGGGCCTTACAAAAGTTCAATGAAAATCCGCTGTTATATCGAAAAATTGTGTTCAGCGATGAGGACCCCGAGTTCTTCCCAATAACCTCAATTCCTCGTGGAACCTAATTTCCAATTACCTTTTTTCCTAACCTACCTTACCTGCCCAAGTTATAGCTACATTTTTCTTGGAACATAAAATCCAACTAGATTCTTCTAAATCAATGCGCTGTATTGCATTTATTAAAATCAAACAAAAGATATAAATATAGTAGAATGTAAAGGGTGTCCAAACAAGAACGCAAGATTTAAATTTGGCGCCATTCGAAGTGTCATTGTTTGACATTTGAACAATTGTTATTGTTTGCTAGTAGAAGGTACGAGGTTAGTAAAAATGGAGCGCTGCACGAATGAACAAAGCATTCTCATTGTGAAATTGTTTTACCAAAATGGTGAAAGTTTTGCGGCTACAGTTCGCAAATTGCGATCAATTTGGGGTCACAATAATGCTCCAAGAGAGTCAACTGTAAAGAGATTAATGGATAAATTTGCCAAAACTGGGTCTGTTAGTGATGTAAAGACTACAACGCGCCTTCGACCAGGTCGATCGACCGAAAATGTCGCTCAAACTCCATCCACCTCAGTTCTACACCGAGCTCAGCAAATTGGTGTCTCCAAATCCACAATGCAGCGAATTTTGACGAAAGATTTGCATCTTCATGCATACAAAGTTCAATTGACTCAGGAACTGAAGCCGGCTGACCATGGACAGCGAAGGGAGTTCGTTAATTGAGTATTGGAGAGACAACATGTAAATGCTGATTTTACCGATAAACTCATCTTCACTAACGAGGCCCATTTCCATCTTGATTGCATAATTGATATTGCCACTTATATTTCTTCCTGCACATTTAATGAAGGATTCGCCACTGTTTGTAAAATTATGAAGGTCTTAGATATCACCATCCGATCACAAGCGGAGCAACTCGCGCGAGTATATACAGCCAGCCGTGGAAGTACTGATGACTCAAGAGAACAGCGCGAAAATATCAGAAACATGAAGAATCATTGGAGTACGAAGAAACAGAAGGAGTTCTGTATGGTGCTGGAATCGCTGATTAACTGTAAGTATTAAAAATTGCTGAAATTTTTGAAATTATCCACTCTCAAAACTTTAAACTCAATTATCTCAAAACTACTTTTTTCGGCCTGGTGTTGTCAAAAAAAAACTATTCAACTGAACCGTCTGAAATTTTAATATGTTGTTTACAACACCAATGGTTCTTGTCCGTACTAGAATCATATTATTCTTTCAATTATTTCGAATTTTTTAAATTAAAAAACTGACAAAAAACCCGATTTTGTCATATTCAAAACCGCGCCATTTTGTCAATTTTTTTTTATTCTAGTACGGGACATAAGCTACAATCATACTGATTAATAATCTATTTGGTTTTTGTGTTTCAGATGAATAGAGGGGCCAAAATGAACAACACCGTTCAGGTCCAATTTTTCGGGAGAGTCACCAACTTCAGCGCCATTTTTAAAATTATTAAAATTACAAATTTTTTTTTTTCATTTTTGTATGTAAAAAAGTTAAATAAAAAGCCTAAAATATTTAAATTTTTTTTTTAATTTTTTTTTTTTTTTTTTTTTGTAAAAAAAATTCCTGAAAATACCCTATATTTTCGAGCTGTAGACCACCGAGAACTCTCCTTAATATCTAAGTTCTTCGTAAGAACTTCAGCTAAAGACACGTTAAGTAAACTGATGAAGTAATTAATTAAAGCTTTCCATAAAACAAACCAGTAGCTCTGCAGTTAATATAAATAGATAACTTTTTGGGATGTTTATTCGAAAAGTTAGAATAAACATAAACGATGGTAGTTTTAAATATTACAAATAATTTAACTAAATTATTCCAACGATGGGGGGTTTAGGTAATGTTGCATGTTCTCCAAGTATTGTAGCGAAATATCAGGGTTTGTTAGTTTAATAGCGAGTGTGTGTGAGTGCGTCAGGCACTTGCTGCATTCATGCGTAAAATGTCAGCATCAAAACAAACCGAATACAAAAAACATTTTCCCATTCTGTAAAAAATTGTTGAAACTTTTTGATGCGCAGGCGTTTTGACGTTCAATTTGACTGGAGTATAACAACAATTTATCGCCTGTTTACTTTTGGCGATTTTCAATATTCTCTTGTTATAAAATGAAATTTCAATCAACCGAATACGTTATATGGCATTCCGTATATGGCCGGCCACCTTAGGAGACGGAGAAATCATTTGTTATGTGTGAGTGGGTGATTGAACCGATTGGATATTGGAACGGATGTTTGCACATGTATGTATTCTCACCATTTAAGGCTTTTTGAAACGTTGACATTTAATTCGGAACACAATTTGATAATTTGTTGCTTTTTCATCGATTCGAGCGATGAGTAACCATAATGGCGATACGTTTAAAATATACACCCCCACCCATGAGCTGTAATTTTAGGCGGAAAACACAAATGATCTATCTTCTCAGTGTGTGTATAATAAAATTTTATTTGTTTTATATTTCTATTACAAAAATAAATCTCTACAGAGAAATATGAACGAGAAATAACTAAACTAAAATTATCACTTCATTATCTCATAAATTTTTTACCTTTCTTTTGCAGCTGTTCACGGTTGATTTGCTTAAACGTGCGCTGTTTCTTTTCGTCGTTGTTTAAATTTTTATAATAACCGAAGCCGCCACCACCGATGCGCTTCTCAGGCCTTTGACGTTTGACTGCCCCCACCTTTAGATCCACAACTGGTGGAACGAGGAAACCGAAACTTTTCGCTACCGCTTGCAGGTCCAGCGTGTTTACATCAAATATAGTCTTCAACTGATGGGAATCATAAGCACGAACATATGACTTGAATGCCTCCTTGGCCGATTGGTTTAGGAAGTAATTTTTTGAAATAAGTTTTTCAAGCTAAAATGAAACCACACAGAAAAGAGCAAACAAAAAATTATTATTATTTAATTGCATTACCGATGTGAGATGTGAAATATTTATATGATATATAGGCTGACTTTATAAATTGCCGTTCGTTGTCGGCCGACTTCGACATATTTCAAATTAAGAATAAATCTAACCTCCAGACAGGACAATATCGCTAACTTCTTTCTACAAAAGAGAACTACTTTAGCCATTAAACCACGTGAAGGAAAATGATGACATTTTTAAAACTGTTTCAAAAGATCAAAATTATATCTTTAAACATATGATGTTTAAAACACCCCGAAATGAAAACTAGTCGCAAGAACTAAAAGTCTCCGATATACATTACTAATTTGTGGCTTTAGGGGCAAAAAAGGACGTCTAAGTAGTCAATGTCGTCTTTGCAGGGACATGTATTTGACGCTATCTGAAGTGTACATAAAGGCTTTACGAAGTAGTCTATCATTCCTTCCTACAAGTAACTTCTTAAAGAAACTAAATACTAATTTGAGTTATCAATGAAAAATATCATTTTAGAGATTTTTCATATATTAATAATTACCTTGGTTACCAATATTAAAAGCATCAGCGATTTTCTTAATTTTGAAAACAGAATGATAAAGATAATGCAAGAAACTTGTATAGCCATAGCGAAGCCTCTTACCGAAACATATCCTGCTCGGTTCTCACAGTTATCACTATGTTCTGAAAACTTGCAAAATGCCGAAATTGCGAGGTTCTAGTCTGCAACAGATGTCTCGTTTTGAATTGATAGATTTTACAGCCGCAAAAAGTTAAATAATACCCACCCAACAAGAAAAAGTATTATATTGATTTCAATTCAGTTACTTCCCAGCAAAAACAAAAACCCTAATCCAAACCCACGCCTTTCCGAAGAAGAAACCGATGAGAACATATAGCTAATCGTTGCGAACGTAGATTATCTGTGGAAAACAATAAGTGAATAAATCAGAACAATTCGTGGTGCTTATGAAGAATATACAGGCTTAGCGCAGAATTCGCTTGGAATGATTTTAATTCTATAGCTACAATTTTGATCGATTTCGTTTCACCTTCTTCAGATTCCGAACCATTATGTTAGTGCTCAAAAGTGTGAACATCCGTGATTTTCTCGATTTTTTTTATTATCGTTTCATGTTGAGGGAGTAACATTGAGCTCGTCTCCGTCATTTTCTTTATCAGATTAGCGGAAATATTCGCTCAGATCAGGTTCAACTTTTCAGATCAAAACTTTTAGCGTCTGCAGTGTCTTCTACACTTGTATAAATAGCGGAGAATCTCACTGCATGAGACTCCATAAATCGCAGAAATATTTCTTTTATTTATCGTATTTCAATCCAAAGAAATGAATGGTTTGTTCGAAATACTAATTGTTACTTAGCTTTTTCTAAAAATTTATTTCATTTAGGAAAAACTAAGGCGCAATAATAAAAATTTACGATTTTCCCAGTAATTCCATTATAATCTTGGCTGTATGCGATGTGGCACCGTCTTGTTGACACCACATGTTAATCAAGCCAAAAGCATGCAATTGTGGCGTTAAAAAGTTTTCAATCATATCACGATATCGCTCTCCACTGACAATTACCATTACGCCGTTCTCAGTTTCAAAGAAGGAAGGTCCAATGATTCCTCCTGACCAAATTGCACACCAGACTGTCACTTTTAATGGATGCAAAGGTGGCTGATGAATAATTTAAGGGTTTTCCATTGCCCAAAACCGACTATTCTGTTTATTCACATATCCATTCAAATGAAAATGTGCCTCGTCACTCATTATGATTTTTTCATGAAAATCGGGGTTGTCATGGGCGAGCTGTAACATCCTATTGGCATATGTACGGCGGCGTAAATGGTCTTGTGGGGGAAGCTCTTGTGTCAACTGAATCTTGAATGGAAACAAATGCAAATCCTTATGCAAAATTGTGGCCAAAGTTGTTCTTTAAAGACCAAGCTCCTGAGCACGGCGTCGAATTGAGGTTTATGGATTGTTTTCAACACTTTCTTGAGCAGCAGTAATGTTTTCAGCCGATTTTGCAGTAAGTTGTGGTCCATGCCTGGCTCTATTGCATCTTGTTGGCACGTTGTTTCTCCCAAAAACTTCACGTAACTTTTTCATCGTCACGGTAATCGATGATTGATTTTGATAAAATGTTTTAACGATTAAAACACGTTGGTTTATCGAATATTTTTTCATAATAAATTTGCCATGTCTCTACTTTACGACTGCCAAATATGAACTGTCAAGACTAATGTTTACCAAAATTGCGGCAAAACAAAGTAGTATACTTTCCCGACGAACACCCTGTATTAGCTCGGCACTAGTTTTCCTTGCTATAGAATTATCTCCCGCCCACACTTTCAACTTTGCAATGTCATAGTTCTGGGGGAATTGCTGCCTAACAATTTAGAATTAATTATATATTTCAGACCAGTTCCATACTGAAAAACATAAAATAATAAAAATGGAACTGACCTAGAACTAGATCTTGACTAGTTCAATTGTATGGATTCAGTTTTTTGTGCAAATTTTGAACTAATTATCAAAATGCCCTTTTTAACAAATGTATATTTTTTCTCACTTCAAAATGACCGTACTCAAATTAGGTGCACGTGATGCTTTTGAAATCTCATCTATTTGTAGACGTCTCTCTTTTATACCACTACTAAAAAAATCTACTTCTAAAATGGCTTTATTATCGTCTTTGTCTAATGAGCTAATGTATGGTGCAATTGAAGGTAATTTTAGGATGTACGAGGGCGATCTCAAAACTAGCCGACCTAACAAAGAAGACACAAAAAAGTTGGGAAAAATTTTCCTTATTTTTTCAGCTCAATACAATTTTTCCGGCGATATTCAATAGCTTCTATATCCTGTTTATAGTAAGAACTGTCAAACTCCTTAAAATAGCCATTAACCGTTTTAGACTCCACCTTTTCATTGTTGGCAAATCTTTTACCACCAAGCTATTTTTTCAAATTTTGAAATAGAAAATAGTTCGAGGGAGCTAAATCTGGCGAATAGGATGCGTGATGAAGCAATTCCAACTTTAATTCATTAATGTTGGCCATCGCAATTCTGGATGTCTGAGCTGGATCATTGTTTTGATGAAGGAACACTTTCTTTATCGCCAAATGCGGCCTTTTTTCCATAATTTCATTACCTAAATGCGACAATAAATTAGCGTAATATTCGACGTTTATTGTTTTTCCTTTGTGATTTAAGATAGCCAATAAAAATAATCCCATGCGCAACCCAATAAACCGAGGCCACAACCTTGCCTGCAGTTGGAACCGTCTTCGCATTCTTTGGTCACGATTCTCCCATTCGGTCCACCGCTTTGACTATTCCTTTGCCTCAGGTCTGAAGTGGTGGACGCATATCTCATTCATGGTTATAAATCGAAACAAAAATTCGGCTTTATTGTGGTGAAACATCGCCACTCTACAGAAACATCTTCACGACGCTATATTTACTCTATTGAAATCAAGCGCACACAGCTTTCTCATCTTCAAATCTTCGGTCTATATACGATGTAAATACTTTTCGAAATGCCTATCACTTCAGCTAGCTCTGTGGATTTTCTTAACCGTGTCTGGCGTGGACATCTCAATTGGTCGACCAATACATTGTTCGACCAATACAGTCGTAAACGTAGAAGTAAACTCTTCCAGAAGAGAATCTAGCTCGGCTTTAATAATGGTTTTCTGAGACCTTTCAAATGGAAATATTGAATTACATAACCGTGACCAATGTTTTCATTATTTACAAATTCACTGAGATCGTTTACTTTTTATGGCTAAAATAAAAATACAAAATTTTTCTTGTAGAATTATTTAAATTCATTCGATCAAATCGCACTAATCAATTGATTATTCATAACACAAAATATTATATGAGTAGATCTTTTCAAGGAAGAGTAGCCAGGCAGTTTAACACACTTCCAAAGACATTAAAAAATTTGTCTTCTTCCCAAAACACTTACAAGAAAAAACTTCTTGCGTATTTCAATGATATTCCTCATCTATAATGATCCGCTTGACCCCTTTCTTCTTTGATATTGCCGTCAAATAGTTTGCTGTCCACCTTTCTTTTCATTCTGAACGGGGAAATGATTATCGCTAATCTTTTTATTTTTTTCTTCCTTTTTATTTTTTTGAGCTATTACTTGTATAGCATCTCAATTACTTAGCTAAGTAAATCTTAAAAAAATTACTTGAAGTTGCTAACTTTTACCATTTAATCTGTTATTAAATTTTGCGTTATATTATGGAGTAGCTCTAAATTAGGACGAAAAACATAAATAGTGAAAAATTCTAATAAGTGAAGTAGATCGTCATATTGTAAATCATATTTTTCTGCTATTAAGATACATAAACTTTTTATAACATTAGTATTGTAAAGTTGTATAATGCATTTGTTATTGAATTATGGTGAAGATACGTTGTAATATTGTAATTTAATCAAATCGGCCTTAAGGCTTAAAATTACAACCCTGAATAAATAAAATTAAATTAAATTAAACAGCGTGGTGTTTTGAGACATATGTTTTATAAGGTTGCCATTTTCCACCAAAATATTTTTTTCGAGCTACTGTCACGACCTACATATCAGATCGGCTACTTTTGGAACCGCCCTCGTATTGTCGAGATCCATAATCAGATACTTTCGAAGTAATATTCTTTCCTTTTTGTTTCAATACGACTATTTTAAATAATGATGTGACGCACAATTCATACACTTCTGGTGCAATTTCCACTAGCTTAGAAATAGTTTCGGTATGAGTTCCTCGTTTACTAGCGCGATATTTCGTTCATATTTCACAAGTACATCAACAAGTATTTTCTTAAACTGGCATCACCGCTTCCTACAGAGTATTTTCGCCGTCTCCTATTGACGACTGTCGTCATCTGAAGACACAGAACTTCCCGCATGAAAGAATATTCAAACTGCAGGTCTACCCTGAAGACATCAGTTTCCTTTCCGCTCTCTACCTTAGATCCAGCAGCGATCTCGGACAGAAAAAGAAAACATCGTTCACTTCCTAACGAAACAGCACCCTTTCTGCCGTATGATGTGAAGGCAAGTGAAGATTACCTCCTATTCTATGCCTATATAAAACTTCCATATAATTACAATTTAAACTTTCAAAAGCATCTAATAGTCCATTTCAAATTAATTTACGACTGAATCAATGAAATTGATACATCATCAGTTATATGTTGGGTTGTTCGGAAAATTTGTTCGGTTAATTCATTAGGTCATCATACGTCACTTCTCAGGACGTAGAGTTCCTTCAAACACTCTCCTAACTTCTTCCCACCCCTTCTCTAAACTGTTCACTATTGTTTACATGTATTATCGTTCTAGACGTGAGTGGTTACAGCGCTTAAAAAAAAAAGTTAAAAAGTGGAAAAATGGGCGAAAAAGAGCGTTTTAGACATATTCTGCTGTATTATTTCCGAAAAGGAAAAACTGAATCTGAAGCCAGCCGAAATATAAAGTCTGCTAATGAAGAAATCGGACCAAATGAAAGAACTTGTCAGAAATGGTTTAAACGATTTTTTTCGGGCGACTTCTCTGTAAGGGGCGCTTCCAGATCAGGACAACCGAGGAGGTGAGAGATTTAATTATTGTTAATCCCCGTTATAAATCTACCGCCTTAAGGTCCAGCTAACTCTTGCAATTAATGTGTACTAATATACTACCCGAAGATAACCGCATTATAATCGCCCAAAACAATTGAAGCCCTTTATAACTATACTCATCGCAAATCCCATGCAAACCGACCAAGTTTTACAGAAATTATAATTCGCATCTCCCTTTGCACATACCTGTAATTGAATATCGGCAATTTTGTTCCAAGAAAATTCGAATTCATTCAATGGAACTTTGGCAGCTTTCAGGTAACGCAAAAAACCCAACTCTTCTGGACGCAACATTAACAAGGCATGACCCGAGCTACCTGTTCCACGAGCTGTACGACCAACACGATGAATATATTCCTACAGAGCCCAGAAAAAGAGTAAGCACTAAATATTTAGTAACATTGCAAATTTTAGAGATTAGATATCCTTACCTTAGGATCATCTGGAGGATCGAATTGCACAATCCAATCGACTTGAGGAATGTCCAAGCCGCGTGCGGCTACATCAGTACATAACAAAATGCCTTCGGCAGCATTACAAAATTGGAAGAAGGTAGTTGTACGTTTGGTTTGTTTTTGTTTGCCCTGCAATAGAGAGAGTCTGTCGTAAGATCTAACAACAAGAATAAACACATTTATCTCACATACATGTATCGATGTAACGGGCAAATCAATGTAATTAAACAGCTCATGATGGTACTTAACGGACATGCAGGATGAGAAGAATACCATAACCTTCTTCTTGCGATTCTTTTTTAGAAATGTGAAAAGCACTAACAATCGCTTCTCCGATGGACATACAATATAACCCTGCTCTAAACCACTGACAGTGGCTGTATCCTTATTGTCATCTACACCCACATAAATTGGCTCTTTCTTCAAAGCCAACTTGGAAAGTGCATCAATTTTTTCCGTTTGTGTTGCTGAGAATAACATGGTCTGGCGACGTTCTTCATGCATATTTCAAAATTGTTATATTTAGATAGAAAAGTAAAAAGAATAAGAGAATGGGGTATACTTACTTGGCAACAAATTTACAATTTGTTTAAGCTCTTCTTCAAAACCAATCTCTAGAATTCGATCAACCTCATCTATCACCAGACATTGTAGGTTTTTATACAAAAAGTCGGCAGAGTTTTGCAAGTGATCCAATAATCTGCCCGGCGTAGCCACCAGGATATTTACACCTTTGCTAAGTTTTTCATTTTCCACCTGACGATTGGAGCCACCCATTACTAAGCCATACGTATGATGATGATGAGCCATGAGTTCCTTGAGGACGCCAAATGTCTGCATTGATAGCTCTCGTGTAGGTGATATAATTATAACGCCTGTACCATTGCGGGGCATGAAACGCAACTTGTAGACTAATTCGACGGCCGGTATGAGGAATGCCAACGTTTTGCCCGATCCAGTCTGAGCAGCGCCCACCAAATCACGACCTTGTAGCAGAGGTGGCAGAGACTTCGCTTGTATTTCTGTCATTTCAGTGAAACCCATTTCGTCGATGGCTTGTAGGGTAGCATCTGAAACGATACCCTTGAGAGAGGCAAACGAACGATCGGAATTATCACGTTTAGCCAAAGCTTCGACAGCAGCTGCTGGGTCCAGTTCACTGTATCCCTTTGGTTGCTCGCTTTTAGACTTTTTCTGTTGCTTTTGGGGAACGTCCTTTTTAGATTTCTTAGCGGGTACTTCTTCTTCGTCTTCACTGGCAGCGGAATCTACAATTAAACATTTTTATACGATTATAAGCAAGGCTACAAATAACAATTTGTAACTGTTTGCTGTACTCAATCAGTTGTTGTTGATTATCTCATACAGTTCTGTCTTTAAGACTGTAACTTGTCTTGGGATAGACGACCTCGAATTCGCCTTTGACTCATCATAATGGCCTAAAGTAGTCTTCCACGTTTTGCATTTATCAAGAGTGTATTTAACCCCACCCCCAGAAACAAAGCAAACTAATCCTCATTACGTTCCATAGGCGGCAATGGAAGAACCTATGGGTCTAGATAAATAGTGAAGTATTTTCTGGGCTAGTAGTCGTATCTACCACCCTACATTTTCACTGATGATAATTGCAAATTGCAGAACATCTGTAACAAAAACTTTTACACTTACCCTCATCTTCCTCCTCGCTCTGCTCTTCTTTTTGGTCCTGCTCTTCCTCCTCGTCGTTGTCGTCCTCATCACTTTCCGAATCTGAGTTAACAACTTGTAGTTGTTGCTTCTTTTTGTTCGGTTTGTGTTGCTTTAAAGGGATTTTTTGTGGAACTTCTTGGAAGTCATTGTCTAACTCATCTATGAGACAAAACCATTAGCACTGTCTTCACTCATTTTAGGCGACTCAGGGATTAAAGTCACTTACCTTGATTTGATGCTTTAGCATGTTTTTGCAGCGGCTTCCCGGCGCCCTTCTTTTGAGCCAATTCCTTCTTCATTTTCTCTCGTTTTTTTATTTTTTTCATGAGCAGTTTCTCCCGGATAGACATGATTCCAATTTAGCTACACTTTATTATAAATAAAAAATTTTTAATAAATTCAAACGCTGTTTGAATTTGTACAATGGCAGCTCCTGCACGTGTTGATGTTGAAATGTTGAGTATCGAAATGTTGAGTGTTGAATTTTTCTGACGTTTAGTTGATGTAGAGTGGTATGCCGCAGAGTTCCACGGCGACTGAAAATTTAACGGCGACAATAATAATGTTTGGTAGTGGCCTGATGTTTAAAATGTAATCGGCGGCAGTGAATTTCAGCGCAAATATAATTACAGTTTAAAAATTTGAAAAAATAAATTTTTGCGACCTGTTTCCGATTTAAATTAAAAGTTTGCTGTATACAATTATTCCATATGCTTTCATTTATTAATTTTTGCTTCGGAAATTTTTAAATTGTTTATTTTTGTATTTATAGAAATTTTCGAATATATTACAGTTTTCCGATTGCTTAAATCTGCAGATTATTAATGGTTTTGCGCATACTATTTTATACTTGTAATATTGGAAATTTCGGATACGTTATTTTTAGAATGTAAGGTGTGATTTTTATCTGCCATTTCATACATATACTTATCCAATGATGTGTATCAGAGATCAACTTTTTCCAATAGTTTGCTCTACATAGTTTATGCTCAACAAATTATCAAATTAAATTTAATTTGATAATTTTTATATTTTTTTTTATATTTTTATATATATTTGTATATGAAAAGAGCCCGGAAAGTAGTTTTCTACATTAAAAGCTCCTACGAGGACACCTTTCTATATGAATACACTGTCTATATAGCTGAAGTATATACGAAACCATATTTTTCATTGTATCTATGATACACGTCTTTCAAGATAAAATTCTATATGTAAAGTAACTATGAAAAGTACCGATGAAGGCAATTTTCTATAACGTGAGCAAGGAAAAATTCGACAATAACCAACTCGGCGGCTAATTACGGCCGACAGATTCGGCGGCTCTATACTAGACGCAAAATTAATTAGCGGCAGAGTATCGCCTCTCCATGAGTTGGCTTGGGACTCTGCTTTAAAGGGGCATACAGACACGTCAACGGTTTGACAAACATTGAGAGTGTGTGTGAGTGAGAAACGTCACATGTATACATCTGTGTCATGTTTGAAGCAATATCAAAAAGTTTTGATTTTTCTTCCAACGAGGGGTCAACGTTGATGTGTCTGTATCGCATTTGACTGTTTGATCAAACATGACTCAATTTTAAGTGGACAGGAACGTGCGAACATCGGCATTTCAGCGCGGTAAAATGGAAGATAAAAATTTCATTTTAGAATTTATTGAAGTGTACCGTTCTCTACCGGCATTGTGGAACGTGAAAAGTAAGGAGTACAGCAACAGAAATATTAAAAATGAACAATATGAAGTACTCCTTACTAAATATAAAGAAAAGTTTCCCGAAGCAACAAAAAAGGAAATGTGCCAAAAAATAAATTGCCTCCGAACCGGCTACAGGAGGGAATTAAAAAGAATAAGTGCGTTGGAGAGGAGTGGCTCGGGACTGAGTGAGGAAAATGATGGCACTCTGTATTACTTCGACGCACTAAAATTTTTGAGAGACAGCAAAGAGCCCTGTTCATCAAGAAACTCGTGCGCTGGAAATAATGCAGAGGTAAGTAATTGTGTTGTTTTAATTTTTATTCTAATTGGTTTTTTGCCTCGCTACTGGTGCAGGGATGCCACCATTCCTCTTTTCGGAAGAGGCAACAAATATAAATTTGTAAAATGTA
>JAHXMU010000245.1:557258-616627 GCA_019455685.1 Philornis downsi
CGTACAAAGCAATAGCTAAAAGCACAAACGAGAAATATGCGTATGAAAAACCAAAATCAGAATCACAACAAGTAAACTAAAAAATAAAATATTAAACATAACACACTGTTAGCTTTTATAGAAGAATAATATCTACAAGATTGCCATTTAGAGAAATCAAGCAGGGAAAAGAACATATTTAATCTATTTCAAATTGATCCCTATTTTGCAAAGGTTATTTTTTTGTTTGAAACCAAACCTAAAAACCTGCTCTAAAATGGGAATTATTATATCTATCGAGGATAAGGTCGTATTACTAACTTTAAATTCCTTGTCCTTTATGTAAATTTGAAAGTTTTGGCATTCTCTATTAAACAAGATCAGTTTGAAAAACAAAATTAAAATGCGGATGAAAATAAAAAAAATAAAAAAAAATAAATAAAATAAAAAAATAAATTAAAACATAGGAAATTTATCATATAACAGGAAATATTTATGTATGCTTCAGTTAATTTTGTTTTAAAAGGACTAAAAGAAGATATGCAAGCAAGATTAATTTAATAGAATCTTCTCCACAACACATAACTATAATGTTTTGGCTCAGATGTTGTTTGGGTGTGATTTTTAAGAAATTGAATTGAATGGTAATGTTTCATAAGAAAAAGTTGGGTATCTTGTTTCACTTTCTTAATTTATTTTAAAAAATGATTTAAAAAAATTTATGAAAATTGAAAAGACTGTTCTAAATTCTATTAAAAAGTTTTCAACTCCATTCCATCCATTCAACTCCTCAATTGTATTGTATACAACTGTTATTATATTTGGTACTCAAAATGCTAAAATTTGTCGTACTTGAATTTCTCAAGATCCAGGAAAATGTAAATAATTTTGCTAATCAAAAACAATTTCACCATGTGAAAAATTACTATATTTTGTTTTTTAATCAAGATTAAAGACTTGTTACATATAGGCCTGGACTGTTGTATAGCAACCAATTAAGTCGATTAATTTAGTATGAGTTATTACACTTGAATAATCCGAGCAGATTAAAAAAAAGTTTCATTCCATTATTCAAATACATTAGATATTTTAATTTCGGTGCAATACTATGAAATCTGCATTTATTTATTTTATTAAAAGTATATGGTTTGACAGAAATAAACTTATGTGATTTGGAAAAATGGAATGATGTTTTTTTAATTTTAATTTAATTAATTAATTTAATTAATTTTATTAGAATCCTTTGTCAGTATGAAAAAAGCCTGAAGCATTGTCAAATTAGTTGCAAAACTACTGAGCCCTGCGGGAACTTCTTGGCGCATATTTTGCTTTTCAGTAGGATACCTAGAGAGACTCTATCAGAAACCGAGTGATGTTCAATGGCAATATAAGCGAAAAACTAACGATTTGCAGACGCAGATCGGAAATCAGGAAACGTTTTCAAAGTTTATGGTTCTACTATTTCATGATGCCGTTAAAAAACAACAAACTGTCGCAATGTCATCGGCATTGTCAGAATAAGTAACTTTGAGTACTGCAGGGACTAAAGTTCTATATGTATGGCCTTCCCTAAGTGCTGTGGAAGAGTAAGAGTTACAATCTTCGAGGACAGCAGATGTTGTACTGGAATGATCAACGATCTAGAAAGCAAAAGCGCTAAGTACATTGACATTAAACACCATCTTATCATGGATATTATGCGAAATGGATTCGTTAATGCGGAACCCTATTATATCTCAAAATCAATTAGCCGACGCATCCATTAGAATTGTAAATGATCGAAAAATTATTATCAAACATGTCGATAAACTTTTGCAATTTGAAAACAGTCCTTTCTTGAATGACGGTGATTCAGTTCAGCTTTTTTCAATGCTAATATTGAAGGCTATCGTTTTAAAGTTTTTTTTTTTTTGTATCACAAAAATTTTCTTATATTTGAATTAACGTTTTGAGACCAAAAAATTCTTGCTGAATAATTTTTTCAATTATTCACAACGACAACGATTTCTTATGTCAAGTTCATAACGAAACATTTTTGTCACGAAAACAAAATATATTAATATATGGAAATAAGAGCAGTAATATAAACCTAATTACATTTCAAAATTTAAATTTAAATTTTCAAATTCAAATTTTAATCTTAATTTTGCTAAATATAAGAAAAAATAATAAAATATTTAAAAAATTCTATAATGTTAGATGCGAAACTAAATACCACCTATTTTCTAATAGATGGCGACAGCTGTAAGTGCTAGTCGATTCTGCTATAACCTACACGTCAAGAGTCAAGCTTAGACATATGGTAAATATACCGCCTCGACACAACAGTGAGTTTCTTTTGACGTCATATTCTTTTAGTTGTGTGATTATCATGATTTTGTGCTGAAGTTCATCAAAAACTTCAAAACGTTTACAAAGGCGCTGCTTTAAGTGAAACAGCGTGTCAAGATTGGTTCTGTCACTTTGAAGACGGCGATTTTGATGTTGATTACCGTTCGCGTAAGGGAAGACGAAAAACCTTCGAAGACACTGAATTGACAGCATTGGGTCCGTATCAAACGAAGCTAGAGCTTGCTTCAGTAATAGTAGTTACCCGCCACGCCATTTTCAAGCAATTTCATGCATTGGGAATGACTCAAAAGCAAGGAAATTGGGTTCCCTCTATGAGTTGAAGCCAAGGGAAGGTTATGCTATGGATCGTTATTGACTTCAATTAATGCGATTGAGCCGAACTCTGCGCGAGAAACGTCCACAACAGGCGGAGAGGCACGAAAAAGTGATTCTTCAGCATGACAACGCTCGGTCTCACACAACCAAGCCCTTTTAAACCTGCCTGGAAACGCTGAAATGAGAGGTCTTAATTCCCCCCTCATATTCTCCAGATATTGTCCCGTCCGATTATCAGTTGTTCCGTTCGATGGTACACAGTCTGTATGACTAGCAGTTCCGCTCATATGACGACGTCAAAGAATGGCAAGATTCGTGGATAGCCACAAAAAATGAACAGTTTTACAGTGACGGAATTCGAGCTTTGCCAGAAAGATGGGAAAAAGTAGTAGCTAGCGCAGGGCAATACTTTTAAAGAATCAATTGTAAACATGTTTTCATAATAAGAGTTGAATTTTTATAAAAAAACAGCAAGAATTTAGTTGCTCACCTAACAAAATATAGGAACTCATAAATGCTAAACAACTGTACTTGGTTCGAATAAATATTTCACAATTGACTTTTAACTTTTCGTCATTTTGCAAAAAAAAAGTTGACGTAAACACACCGAGTGTGTAATAATTATTATATTGCTATATCAATTATAGAAAACGACTTACCAAAAACAATTGTTTGCCACTTGGCTGAGGTAAACATGAGGTAGGCCCCATATAGCGCAGCCAGATGCAAATATCCAAAAGCAATAATATTGCGCCAGACCAGTTTTAACTTACGCCTTTCGGCCTTCTTAAGCTTCTCTATGTCTTTGACTAAACCACCATCAATAGTTTCGGCATCTTGTTCGAACAAAACACCAGTGGTTGCCTCGTGAAGTACCTTTGGGTTACCTTCGGAATCACCGGTGGCAGCCAACAGCGATTCCGCAATATTTTGAGAAGATGGAACTGTATCGCGTGGCGGCATTTTGCTAAAAGGAAAGAAAAACAAATCAACAATTATTAATACCTTTGGAACTTTTGTATAAACTTATCATATACTGTATATTAAAATCTATGTAGTTACGCGGCGGGGATGTGAGAAATGCACTTTCAAAATCGTCTAGAAGTTTAGGATTTTAAACGGAAAATAACACAATAACAATTGAGGAAATAATTGCCATAACTTGTGAAAATTAATATTTGCCTCTATACCTTACCTTCTCTTTGTCGTACGCAAAAAGTTTTAAGAAAATTCCATTGACTTATCAGACGAACGCTCAGAAACAAATACACCAGGTACAAGTGCCACAAGCACAACGCTCACCTACAGCAGCTGCTACCCCAACCATAATGTCTGTCAGAAGTCTCACGAAACAACGAATTGGAAGTGAGTTAAACGAAATCATACGATGCAACCAAAACGGATTTTTTAACTGACGATAGCCCTCCCTCACCCTACCACTGGGTAGTCATACCAGAGAAAGCTAGAGCGAGAGAGATATTTACTGACTATAACGTACGTTGCTTCCACATTCAAACAAGAACTGGGAGAGGTATAATAAGATTCAGAGAACTGAATTCAGAGACCAAGAGCGTAAAGTAAATACAAAAAAAAAACATTAATTGTGATGGTGGTAGTCGACATGGTGGCCTGATGCCAGCAGCTGATGTCAGTATGTGCTTTTTCTCGCATAAATAAGAAAACACCGGTTGGAAACATTTTTTTGCATATACATACACACATATATTATTATCAATTACGACATTATCTTCATTAAAGAGGCTGCAAGTGCTCAGATGAATCCACCATATCGGAATGATAATGTAACAAGCCCTTAAATTATCCATATTCACTATCGGTTTGTGAGAGCATAATTCCTACCAATATGGGAACTGAACTGACCATACATATTCCACCTCTTACACGTGCACGCGTTTGTCATGTGCAAAAATACGACAACAAAAATCTTGAACATGATTTTGTGCTCATTTTCTATGTCATTGCGGCAAAATAAAAAGGCCGCCGAATCACAGAGTATGTTGAACTGCCGGCATTAACGTCTGTGTATGTTGACAGTGGCGAGCAAAATTGAATTCAGTTGGTTTCAGCTGAAATATCAAAAACTTTATAGCAGAATTTTCTCCGTAAGCATTTTCTCAACTAAAGATTCTATAAAAGTTGCATTCTTCAAGAAATTACAAGAAAAGAAAAACTAGATAACAGTCTGAATGATGGATAGTTGATTTTGCGGTTAACAAAAGGCTGTTGCCGAAAAGTCTTATAAAATTATTTAAATTTAGTTGAGAATGAAACGTAACGAATTTGTCACTGCTTTCTAGAGAAACAAATTCTAGAAACTGAACATTTTAATGGCAAATCAAATTCGTGTTGGACTCAGCTGATAAGAATTATTTCCAGTACGAATATTGCCGCGGATAATCCGAAGAAATATGATTTTTTTTTTAATATTGCTTCTCACAGACTTCGGATGCAGCAGTTTCCTTGACCTATTGTTTATCAAGAGCATATGGTAAATCCAATTTGTGTTGGACTCAACTGATAAGAATTATTCCCAGTACCGAATATTGCCGCGGATAATCCGAAGAAATATAAACTTTTTTTTTTAATATTGTTTCTCACAGACTCCGGATGCAGCAGTTTCCTTGACCTATTGTTTACCAAAAGTTTAAAAACTGTCTGATTCAAGCGTATTTGATAGTCAAATATCAATAATTAAAAAAATGTAGACGTAGTAAAAGTTGTATATGGTAAGTAAGACTGTCTCAATACCATGTAATGACAATTAATATTGAACTGAATCCGATTAAGCATACAGATTTCAGTAAGCTAGAGAGCCTGCTTTGGAGTCTACAATTTTCCATTACACACATTTGCATATCAATGATGAAAAGTTTGTGTATAAACTACCCCGTAGAGCATTCTACAACTCTAAGTCTAGAATTCTAAGCATCGGAGAACAAGGCGTAGAACAAAATATGCTACAAATGTATTTTATGTTATTAACGATCCAATTCCCTTTTTTCGGCATGAGCAGCTCTGTAAGATACTTGTCCATCATTTTAGAAGGACTTCGTGTTGCTCACGCTCAATTTTCATTGACATTTTGCTAAAATGTTAACCCTCTGCACCATGTATTCTCTGTTTTACCACGATTGCAAAAACCAACAACACCCGTCGCAACCTATTGTGCAGAAACGATAATCAGATTACATGCCCTATTGCATATCGATAATATTGTTCCATTTCCATCTCCATACTTCTGTACATATACTTTAAAGGAATATCTTATGATCATGTTAAATGGAAATTGTTATTATTTTGCAAAGCAAGAAATAAAATGTAGTATAAATAAATGAATAACATTAATATTTTATTTAAAACAAAGTCATTATCCGCTTTCTAGTTGTTTTTTTTTTTTTTTGTTTTGTCCCACATTAAAATTTTGTAATAAAAATAGGCTCGGCGAATAAAAAATGTGTCTACATGTGTGCATAAATTAATATCTTTAAAAGAGTCACTATACAAATAACTTTCTGAGCTTTAAGCCTTAGTTTAAGCTTAACTTTACACACGCAGTGTTGTGGATATGTAATTTGGCGAATATTTTAATCGGAGAATGTATTAAGATTTATTTTCTTAATGTCAATATTTGACTGTTTACACTGCTCAGGTGGCGGGCAGCAAAAGGTAAATTTAAAATTAGTCAGCTTCGTTCATCGAAGTTGGCAGTGTTGAAGCCGCCAAATGCACAAAGACTTGTTCACGCCTACCTCAAACAAAAATCTACTGCTGCTTACTAAAATTTAAAGGACAAAATATATTGGACAAAAATAGGACAAAAATATTGAAGCTTCGGCAGCCACAGTTAGCAATTTCCCTACAGAAAATGACCGGAATTGTGATTTAACATCTTCAAAATGATATCTATCATTTAATAAATGCACAGAATTATCAAAAGCAAACTCTCGCTTCAGGTGTTTGTGGCTTGAATTTGAATTGCAGAGAAGAATGGTATGAGTTAGACTACAATTGAAATCTGAATACGTTTTCATTTGGCTGGATACACACACGGGGAAAGAAATAGATAATATTAAATTAAACTGTGAGATATCGTAAAAGGAAATCCCCTTCCTCGCTCAAGTGGCCCCCCTTAATGTCATGACGGGCCAGGTTAAACATTAGAGATCACAAAGCGTGAAATTTATCATTTCTCTCAACTGATTTATATACTAACAATTTTATGATCAAGTGTTGATTTTACCTGATCATCGTCATCATCTCTCGATGATTTGATCAAGTGTCAATTCGAATTACAATATACTACAAATTTCTCTGTTTTTGAAGAACACGGAAATGTTCCCTGTGTTAAGAATTATCTTTTTATTTAACACTTATCGATGGCCTGTATTTAAAAAGCGCCTGCTCAAAAAATAACAATAATAATAATTGCTCAGCTGATCAAAAAACCAGTTTTAGTTACTCTTTTTTCCAAACAATCTTCAAGAGTAGTCTTAAGAAATTTTTTTTTTATACCTAACTTAGGGGAAAAATGTGTGTTCCTGTTCTATGTGTGACTTTTTGCATTAAAAATTAAAAAATTAAAAAATAAATTGAATTTTATGCACATCTTCTCTACATTGCAGGATATGCTTCAACAAAGTTCACGTACACACGGCCTCAAAGCGAAAATAGTATTGGTAAAATTTAACTCGGGTTTCGCAAAGAAACTGCGTTACTGGTGAATCAACCGAAACAGAGGTAACACAGCGAGGAAATTTTTCGGAAATGTGTCGTATACTATTTCTACACATTGCAGGATACGATCCAACAAAGCACTCAAAATCAAAACGAAAATGTTAACGGATGTCAAAATGAAAATTTAACTCGGATTTCGTAAGGAAACTGTGCTAATGGTAAATCAACAGAAATATAGTTTCGGAATAAGGGTAGGTAATAAATAATACAGCGAGGATGTTTTTCGAAAATGTGTGGTAGCGACACATTATTATAAAAAGGGGTACAGGCTTTACTGAACATACGGAGCTGAGTCTGAAATTAATTAAAGTTAATTAAAATTGTTACCTCCAATGGTCACAGAGTTCACACTATGGTCCACACATAATAGATTACTAATATCTCTATATTTGGGTGCTATCAGAGGTGAGATAGGACTCTAAAAACAACAGTTATAAAAAAATACAGGTACTCAAACACAAATAATATATTATATTTTAATGTTAATATTATATTTTTTTCCAGAGGAGCTAAAATAGATACCTGTTAAACATGGTGACAAGTATATGACACATATTTCTGTAATGATTGTTTCGTAGAAAATTAGTTATAAAAAGCCTAATATATGTTTTTTCTTTTGCAAGGGTGTACTCTGTGGGAGCAGTCGAAGATATGTATTTAAAAAGCTTTATTGTAACTGGATTAAGAGCCGATTTTAGGCCCCATGAGAAGGAAGAGATTTTTTTTTGTATTTAAAGTAATAAAGACTGAGTAAGAACTTCAGTATAGAAGGTCAAATATCTCCAGTCGGGCACGATTGTGAAAATTTTGTATTTCTTTATTTTTCTGTATTGAAACGTTCTCTAAATAATTAAAAAAATCAAAATTTCTGCCTCGCTCGGCCTACTTTTTGCGTTAAATTTTGCGTTATATTATGGAGTAGTTCTAAATTCCAATTAAAGTTATAATTCCGTAATTTAGGATGACAAATACACATAGTGAAAATTTCTAATAAGTGAAGTAGACCGTCATATTGTAAACCATATTTTTCTGCTATTAAGATATAAAAACTATTTATAACATTAGTATTGTCAAGTTGTAGAAGGCATTTGTTATTGAATTATGGTGAAGATACGTTGTAATATTGTAATTTAATCAAATCGACCTTAAGGCTTAAAATTACAATTCTGAATAAATAAATTAAATTAAATAAAAGTGATGTTTGGTACAGCATTTTCTTTTTTTTCAAATTTATATCTTAAATTGTTGTTCCTTCCATGAAGGAAAGCACTACAGCGTTTCCACTCCATCCGATTTAAAGAGAACTACCTTAAGTCTGCAGCAGGGAGGTTTATAGTCTTTGCATATGAAGTATACACCAAGGTAATACATTTTTCACAATAAAACTAAGTTGCTAATTTTTAATTATATTGAAGCTCTCATCTTTGCCCTTTGCCATAATTAACTTTTAACGATGCTATTTTCGATGAAAAGATCAAAGATCGCTGTTTAAACGAGCGTAACTCTCACTGGCACCATTGAAATTCAAAGTACTTACTCTATTATTTACCTGTACAATAGGTAGTTGTGTGAAAATAAGTTTCGATGCTGATATCTCCGCTAATGAAACCGTGAAGTAGTTAGTTGTATCCAATAATTTTCAACTTTGAGCCTGGTTTTATTACTTTGCTACTACGTTCAATCTTATCATAGAGTGAGACAGTTTTCTTCACATTAATTAGTGGCGAATCTGTGTCACTGATTCGCTGTCAAGTGTGTTTTAGGTCATCTGAATAGCTCCAACAGGTAACAGAAGTGACGACATTTAAGTTGTTACACAGAAACTAAAAACGTACTTTCAATCATTTTTTTAATCATAGTCAAGGAAAGCGTTTAATTGGCACGGTGCCGCAACAAAATACAGAGATGCCGAGATTGAGTCAAAGATGTAGATGCACAAATAACGGCCGAGTTTAGAGGACAAATGATTGCCATAATATTGCGCTTCGAATATGGCCTTTCAGCCCAATTTCAATCTGTATAACTTACTAACCTGTGATGGTTTTTCGAATAACAGCTTATTCAACCAATTATATATTCACGTTATCCTTTTCTCCTCTAGGTTCTTTTCTTTCCGGTAGTCCAACTTAAACTGGCCTTCGCAAAAAGTAAACTTGATGTTTAATAGTGTTTGTAGGTATTCTCTTCTTTACAATGTTTTCGTTATTGCTTTTCTTTTGCCGCAACGAACTGTGAGAACAGTATAGGATGATTATTTCTAGCCAGAGAATAACTACAGCAGAAAAAAAATACCAATACATGCAAGTTTGAGCGCTAAATTATTCATACAAACAAATGAGATTTCTTACATTCTGAACTCGAACATATACAAGTACCTAACAATCCCTGTTACACAGGTCTACTACTACTAAGCTAATATTTTGGAACGATCAGCGTTGTTGTTATCATTATGTCGGAACATACGAGTGCGGTCAAAATATAATCTGTTTAGGAAAATGCGCACAAATTTTGCGAAAATAAAAAAAAAACAAAAAAAAAAAAATCACATTAGTTAGCCTCTGATTGACATCATATGATCTTTTTTCATTGTTAGTTTGACATTGGGATGCATCATCGTGCATCACGTTAAGTTCTCCTGCTATCCTGCTATCTCCAACTATTGCATATTTTTTTGTTCTCTAATACGCCTGCTAGCTTTATATTGGAGCACAGGTTTAATGAACTGTATGGTCATACGTATATCGTATATATGGATACTGAAGCATTGTATGGGGCAACATTTAATTAATCAATGATATGAATAATTTGTATATGAAATGTAAAAGAAGACACATTTGTATGTCGAACTGCCGTACCTCTTAATGGGGGCGTTGAAATGTATTAAAGATATACATATTTAATTTGCAATGCAAAACTATGTACAATGGAAATCGGAAAATTCAGCCAACGTTTTCGTGCACATGATACAATTATAGTTATTTCTTGGTGCGAATGTGTCGCGAGGCGAGAGCTATGGCAGCCCTTGAAGCTATTAAAATTTGATGTTAAAAGCTGTGACTGTAACCGAAAGAATTATTGTTTTTGGGTTAAAAAATTAATAATAGTTATCATTATTATAACATTCATATATCATTTACTACGTTGAGAGTATTTTTGTAACTTTGCAGCTCGCGGTGGCGCATGAGTACAGAAATCACTTCAATAACCGACGATTGTATACAGCGAGCTAAAATGACAACAGAATAGCAATATTGTGCTTTAAAAACACCAAATCTGCTGACACTGCTGACTTGCCGGCAGATCCGTTTAATACCGATAATGAACTGCAACAGCTCTTAAATACTGTATGGCTTGATGTGTATGGCAAATGTTTGGAATTTGAGTGTACTATATCCTGTGTTCAAAAAAAGCGATAAAAGTGTGTATAAATACTATCACGGTATCAAACTTTTACTCATCGCTTATAAGATCTGTCGAATATGATATGTTAAAGACTAAAGAATACTTTAGCTAAACTGATTGGGCACTTATCAGTTGGCTTTAAAACTGATAACTCAACAACTGACAAAATATACAAACTACGGCAAATTCTGGAGAAGACCCAAGAAAAACAGATCGGCACGCACCATCTTTTTCTCGGTCGCAAAGCTGTCTTCGACAATTCAATAAGGCAAAAACTGTATTGTCCATGGCCGAGTTTGGATTTCACGCGAAGCTTATACCTTCTTTTGTAAGACGGCGCAGACTGGCACGACGTCTTCAGTAAAGGCTGACAAAAATCTCAATGAGCGCTTTTACACTGAACCAGAATTCTTGCGATCTTTTTAGTTCAACATACCGTTCGAGATGATTATAAGGAAATCTACAGTTAACAAAAACTGATACATATTTAACAAAAGACATCTGTAGCATCGAGATACGCAAGTGGCCCTTACAAGAACCTGTCGAACCGATTCCTTCAAGAAAGGAAGAGGCGATTCTGAAAGGTTGATTCCTCGAGAACCGACTTGGTTTAAAATCGGACTCATGAAGCTAGTTCATCAAGAACCGACCTTGTCTAGAATCGGACTTGTGATGACAGTTCTTCAAAAACCAACGGGCGGGCTCTGGAACCGGACTCGCGAGACAGTTTCTTCAAGAATCGATCGGGCCGAGCGAATAAACCGACTCTTCTCTTTGTGGAATGATTTTTCATTTGTCAATTTTTCGGCTGCCTCACAGATAATGCGTTACATTCTAAAGAGTATTTCTGTACACACATCACAAAGATGTGTTTATGCGTATGTATGTATTGGCAGTATAAGTGTTGCGTTGTTTAGAGAACGATTCATCAACTAAAGCAGAAATAGAACTGCGTGCAAATATTATTGTTGTTTATTTGTGTTGTGCGTCGTGTCTCACATAAAATTCTTTTTACAGTTTATGAAGAACTGAATGCGTTTTTACATGCGAACTATTTCCTGAGTATTGAGCTAAATTCTATGTGTGTTTGTTTATATTGTGGTCACGTGGTCATGGTCAAATAACGTGCATGTCCTTTGTTAATGAAAAGAAGTGAAAAATAAAGTAGGTTTCTTATTTTCAAAATATCACATATTTGCTTACAACTGGAACTGGTCCAAATACCTGATTGTGGTTTGAAGCAGAACCGGTTCTCAAAATACCCGGAATCACACATGGTTTATAGACAGAAAAACTGCCAAATGTTACTGCAGTCTTCTTCAGCATTGGAAAAAGAGTCAGCTAAAATGGGTCTGATCGGAAACGAGGACAAAACAAAGTTTTCGGTTTCAACGAACAACGAGTCTACTCGCTTGGAACGTCGTGTGAACTAAAGAAGTCTGCATGGAGCGTACGATGAGAGTATTGCTTGCTAGGAGATGTTATTACGGGCTAACAAAACAAAAAATCGACTGTATCAGACATTGGTTTTACCCATCTTGCTATATGGCGCCGAATAGTTTTATAATACAAATTTCAAATAATAATTACAAATGATTTTTGTTTCCAAAAACAATCAATCATGATCGATTATTTTAAAAATCAGAAATAAAAAATCAACGTTGATTTCTATTCATACAAATTAAAAATAAAAATGCACCATTGAACATTTAAAAAAAGAAATGTGTTCTCTGGTTTGATTTTAGGGTCTCTGTTATTTTTTTTCTCTTTTCAATACAAAATTGTGACATATTTACATATATAAAGTTTATAAAAAACAAAAACAAATTTCATACATTTCATGTATATGTGGGATGCTTCCGATCTAGAGAATTTTTTAGTTGAAATTCAACTTCATAAACGTTATTTGCGGTTCCCGGTTAAAAATAATAAAAATTTAAAAATGTATTTAGAGCGTCCGGAAAATACAAATTTTCGGAAATCGGAAGGTATTAGATAGAAAATGAACCAAATCAAATCAAAATTTGGACATATCATGGGAGTGATTCTACATTTTGGAATTCTTGAAAGGGAATTTATATTTGAACATACCATGAAATAAGTTACTTTGAACATACATAATGAATTGTCTTTGCAAAAAATATGCAATAGTATGGGCATCTTCCAAATTAATCAAAATATGTTTATACATACTGTCATTTTCAGAATCACGGATTTAGAATTTAATATCAGAAATTTTCAGACGGCAAATAGTAATGGCCAGACAATTTAGTAAAAAAGGAAATACAGGAAAGGATACAATATACGAGTATAAGCAACGTTTTTGAAGTTCCAATGTTTTATTTAATGTCGGCAATTATGTATGGAACACAATATCAGATAAACGTCCGCCTCTGTTAGCCTCACAAATGCGAGCCCTTTTGAGCACATTTTTCATTACATTCTTACACATTTCACGCGGTAATTTATTCATTTCATCGCGAATATTGTGTTGTTGCTCAAGCGTTTCTGGTTTGTTCGCATAAACGTTGCTTTCCCCCTCGAAAAGAAGTCCGGAACAGTCAAATCAGGCGACCGTAGAGACCAATCCAACATCAACATTTCTTGAAATAACTTGTTGTGGAAAGAGGTCTCGCAGTAATTCCATTGTAATCCAGGCTGTATGCGATGTGGCACGGTCTTGTTGATACCACATGTTAATCACGCGCAAAGCACGCAGTTGTGGCGTTAAAAAGTTTTTAATCATATCACGATATCGCTCCCCATTGACAGTTACCGTTACGCCGTTTTCAGTTGCAAAGAAGTAAGGTCAATGATTCCTTCTGACCAAATTGCACACCAGACTGCCACTTTTAATGGATGCAAAGGTGACTGATGAATAATTTGAGGGTTTTCCATCGCCCAGTACCGACTATTCTATTTATTCACGTATCCATTCAAATGAAAATGTGCGTCGTTACTCATTATGATTTTTTCATGAAAATCAGTGTTGTCATGGGCGAGCTGTAACATCTTATTGGCAAATCCTTGTGCAAAATTGTTCTTTGAAGTTGCTCTTTGAAGTCATTCACTACACGATAAATAGAGTCTTGTTGGCAGGTTGCTTCTCCCAAAAATTTCACGTGACCTCATCGTCACAATAATCGATGATTGATTTTGATAAAATGTTTTAACGATTAAAACACGTTGGTTTATCGAATATATTTCCATAATAAATTTGCCACGTCTCTATTTCACGACTGCCAAATATGAACTGTTAAGACTAATGTTTACCAAAATGGCGGCAAAACAAAGTAGCATACCTTCCCGACGAACACCCTGCACAACTTAATGACGCAATTAGGAAAAGTCATATCTAACATGCCAGTGCGTCATGAAAGTAACACAAATTTTTGTTATTTTCAAAAAATCTTTCATCTTTAATCGCAGGGCAAGATTAACGTTGAATTCGTTGAATCGACTAAAAACAGTGTTCACAGAATGGTCTTTTGAATTAAGGAATATCCAAAAATCACATCATGCTATATAGGGCGAATACGGTCACTATGGGGAGATATTAATTAATCGACGCCTTTCGATCACGAAATCTCGGATTTCTGCTCAATTTTGTAATTTTTTAAATTGGTTATGCCACTTCTAAACATTTCCTAACGGCAAAGTTATTCACCCAAGGAATTCCACAACATTCTAAACGTTTTCGCGTCAAAAATTCCATTTCGTAAATAAAATTAAATACAATTTTTTTTATATTGCTTTTTGTGTCGTACAAGCGTAACTCCAACATTAAAGGAATTTATGATATGAAATTTGGCAAAAATGTCTGTCAGAGTGCTACCAGCTTAGAAAAAAAAATGCTACTGAGATTCGATGCGCCCGCGTAATTCGAATTGAAGTCTCAATTTTAGGATATAGCAATAATATCAAGCAAAAGTTAGAGCAAAATGTCGTTCTACCTATGACTAATTCCTAGCCTATTACTTTTGAAAGACCAGAAAGGACGGTAGGTGTTGCCAGATCACCCAAAAGACATATTAGCTCGACACAATCTTTATTTTAAAAAATCTTACAACTGATATCTTCTAAAACAAATCTGCTTTGAGTCAGCAAATGAAATCAGCAGAGAAATTTGCATCTTTACTTTAGTAACATTGAATGATGAGTGCGTAAGTATTTTGCAACGAAAGAACTGATCCATTTAGTACTTAACTATTATAATCATGCTCGCTGAACAACATTTTACGCTTTTTATTGTCAAAGTTTTCTCTTGGTTGATATAATGATACTCGTATATGATTATCGTTCATATTTTCATCTAACTTTTTTAGTATCAAATCTGTATGCAAAATAATTGCGAATGCCACCATAGTACATCAGCAGATGATTCACATACTGTTATGATGTTTGTAAATTACAGTGTCATTAAATAAACGACAGAACGAAATGCGTAATTTGAGATAATTTATGAATAATAACGACGATCACGATCACTTCATTTATCGACAATTTTGTATAACATGAACAAATTTTAAAAATTGTTCAAAATTTTGCTAATCGCTGCTAGTAATTCTAAACAATTAAAACAATTTTGTTGATTATAAAAGAAATAGCTATTATTTGTGGGAATAATCCGAATTTTACTATTTTCCGTAATACGTTACAATTCAAAGCAGCCGGGTGCTTTTTGGAATAATGAGTGAAAGCGGGATGGACATTATACTTTGATCTAGATTAGATATTAACGATATCAATAATTTTAATAATTGCCAATGAACAGTTCATTCGATTTAATCGATTAGATAATCATTAACGGGATTATATACAATTTTAGGCACCTCAGCACACATGTCTTTTACGAGCTGATATGAACCGTATAAGATTAACATTTTTATTCAATAATCAATATAATTTTCATGAAATCAATAACAAATAGATTAAGTAAATTCATTTTTAGACTCTTGAATAGAATTTTGGAAACAAAAGCATTTATATGAAATGTTTATCGATTAATAAATGAAGGAGTATAAACCTGGTATTAACATTCATTCATTTCATTCATTTATTGAACAGTCTTGTAATTTAAAGCCTTTGGCTTGGCTACTTGAATACTACTTGTGTTACTAACCGAGTTTATTTGCATGTATTTCTGCAATTCATGAATTCTTGCTTATCCCTGGCTATACATTCATTAATGATATTTAAACATAGTTCTTATTGCCAATCCCGAAAAAAAAAACAAATTAACAAAGTACCATTGAAATTCCTACATGATGATTGTTGACACATAATGAAATAGGGTCATTATTAACATTTTGGTAGAATTGTTATGTTAAAGGGGGCAGCATACCCTGTAAAGGAGTAGCATCAGTAGTACAGGTAGAGTGTAAACCATTGTAAAAGCATCCACAAGTCCCACAATGAATCCATTGAGAAAACACATTGTTATTTATTATTCGAAGCGTACACACCTGTAATCGAAAGCTCTTATGTTTAATTTCATAATTTATTCACTTTCGCGTAGGACCTCTATAGCCTTCCGATTTTATTCAAATTTGTTTGCCATTGTATAATGAAACTGAACTACTGAATTTTAATGAAAATAAGTTTCATAGTTGCGTAGTTAAAGAAATCTGTAGTTAATTTACATACAATAAATCAAATTAACTGTTCTAGTCACTGACAGTCACATAGCTGCTCTCTAGCTTCTTATTGGTGGAATTGTAATCCAAATTTGTTGGTTGTTTTCAAATCGTCATGAAAACAAACTTCGAATAATTTCTAACGCAAAACAACCTTCTGGAGGTAAGTTATAATGTTATTTAAAATGAACTCTTCACCTAAATTATTTATTTTTTAGATATAGGAGGGGTGGACGGACCATTGTTGGGATGTATCAATGGAAATCGGGAAAGACGTGAACTCTATATTTCTTCTTTTTAGGTGACGGCTGGAATAGACATCCTTATCTATTATACGCCCCTATTATCTATTATTCTGCGCTTCTCTTCCAATTCGTCACACCAAGTTTCGATAGTATTTCGAAAGCCTGGTCCTTCCAACTGAGTTTTCGTCGACCTTTTCTGCGCCGTCCATCCACACAACATGACCCATGCTAACGCAATCGCTATATACACTTCATACAGCTCATTGTTCATGCGACGCCGATACTCTCCGTTAACGATGGTGGGTCCATATATTTTCCGGAGTATTTACCTCTCGAAAACTGCCAGTACTAATTCATCCGCTTGCATCATAACCCAGGATTCTGCGCCATATAAAGACAGGTAGAACCAACGTCTGGTACAGTCGGATTTTTGTTTGTCGAGAGAGGACTTTATCATTGAATCGCTTGCTTAGCCCATAGTAACATCTGTTAAAAAGCAACTCTCTATCTCTACTTTATCTCCATGCTGACATCATTTATTTTGTTTACAGCGGAACCGAGGAAGATGGATTCCTCCACCACTTCAAAATTATAGTTGTCAACGTTCACATAGCATTCCAAACGAGTAGACTCTTTGTTCATTGAAACCAATAATTTTGTTTTGTCCTCGTTTACCACCAGACCCATTTTCGCTGCTTTCTTCTCGATACTTGAGAAGGCTGCAGTAACATCTTGCAGTTTTCTGCCAATGATGTCTATAGGTACATAGACATCTGTACATGCGAGTAAAATATGGGTTTTGTTAAAGACGATATATTTAAAGAAAGTTAATAGTATAAGCGAGATTAAAGCGATCTTTTAGCGTCTTCCAGCAAGTATCTCCTGTATTGTCCTCCGAAACAGTTTTCGCGTGAAGAAGTGTCTTAGGAAAACACATTTTCTTTTAAACAATATTTCGAACGATGCTTTTTCTATGAAGAAAAATCTCGGAAGTCGCTTTCCGTATTAAAATGCGCTTTGCAGGGCTTTGGCTTTGTTCAGAAGCGTTTCTGTGGTTATAATGTATTCTAAGTCCGTTTCTACTCGAGTATGAATTCTAAGGCATTAATTCAAATGAAAACTATCATCCAAGAGTATATTCTCTATGAAGATACATTGCAAGACACTTTTCTTTGTAGAAATTTCTATTTCCTTATAGAAAGCAGGCTTCTGTAAAAATGTTGTCTTTTATGATATTTTTTTATATAACAATGTCTTCTAAGACTCTCTTCTATGTGCTGAGTATCTGTCATAAACCTTTTCTATATGAAAAGCATTTTTTACGACACTTTTCTTCAACCATTCCACCCTTCTTTAACAAATAATATATAAGTTAAATTTTATTTTTATTTTCTAAATTTTCAACCTTTAATTGAAGTAGTATTTATTTGATGTATGTATATTATAATCTACTTAATATTGGCCAAGAGGCTTTAAATTACAAAGTTCTTAAATAAACGAAAACGAAATGCTTCCAAATCTGTTTCAATATTATGTTTCACTCTTTGTTATTTATTTATTTATTATGGCTTGTAATTTATATGCGAAAATTCATCTATTAGATTTAATCAGCTCAATAATATAAATTTAAGATATACACATAATAAAAATTAAATATGAAATTTATAAAAATATAATACGATTTTAGAGGTATAATTATTAACGACAAAAAAAAAATATGAAAAAAAACTAATTTAGAAATTAATCGCTATATAGTCTGCAAATATAAGATAATCGGTACGTAATAAAGTTTGCTCACAATTTAATTGAAAATTGAAAATTGAAAGAATCAGGACATAACTTAAAAATGTTTTCCAGAAATGCTTATATTTGTTTTAAAAGTTTTCAGACAATTTGTAAAAGGTAGTTTCATGTAATTCGGATAAAGTTTCATCCAATTCGTAAAAAATTTCACTTAATTTCAAAAAATTGGAAAAGGTCTCATCTAATTTAAAAATGCTTTATATGAATGAAATGGGCCGGAGCATTATGAACAAAAAAAAAAAAGGAAAATCGTGAGGTAAATTTGGAAAAGGTCTCATCTAATTTAAAAATGCTTTATATGAATGAAACGGACGGGAGCATTAAGAAAAAAAAGAGGAAAATCGCAAGGCCACTGCTATGAATAAACTGATTTACCAAAATTTATGCTTTTTCCGAAATATTGTAGAATGTCGTTACGAATTAAAAACAAAAAATAGCGATGAAGCTTGATGGCAAATAAGGCCATATTATTGTTTCAAATTTAAATTGTTCCGTGCGCTTAACTATAAGCCGACTGATCTCAATGAAAGCAATCATACCATTAACTCAAAACTGACGATTATTCATCCAGCGTGGTAACTGGATTTTGGTGTTGAAAACTGGACATTTCTGAGTTCAGAGTAGCTGTAGTTATCGTTGTTGATTTATTTATCCAATTTGAGGCAACCATAACACAACCCGAGTTTATCCGTATTCCTTTTTACCCATTACACTATTACCTCTATCAAATTGAACAATACATTATAATGGTCTTCATATAGCGAACTTTAGCGGATGCCAAAGCGCCATGATTCACAATAAAATACAAAGTGAACTACGAAACAGTAAAGTGGAGAGTAGGTAATAACTTACTTTTTAAGTAAATTAAATTATACATAATATTCCAACAGAGTACTACACACGGGTATTACGATTTGCTCTCATCCCTTTTTATAAGACAAACTTGTCAGACAAATGGTCAGCTATAGCTCGGAATGTCCTGCAGTTTTGTTGCGGCATCTGCTATTGGCGACACAAACAACATTTTCATACAGATTTTGCAAGCTATTCATGTGCTAGCGTGCACAAAATTCTAGTGCATCTGGGATATATTAAAATTCCATTCATGATTTTGTCAGCTCATATCTGGGTTCTGATGAAATTCATATGCGGTTCACTTACCTTTACCGTTATAATATATATATATATAGAATGTTATGAATTTGCCAGGGCCTTCAACAAACACTTTATTCTCGTTTCAGATTTATGCGAATTGTCTGGTCGTCGGCGTTACGATGAGATAACAAATTTCCTTCGCACTGTTGTGATAGGTAGACGTATTCAATCTCCTGCAACGTGAATTTAAGACCTTTTTTAATAACTCGATTAAAAGTTCTGCGTTCTACAAATTGATGAATAAATAATTTCACAAAAAACTGTGTGAAAAATATCAAAAACAAACGGTATATTTTGATTTGGACTCACAGAGAAAAAGGTTTGAGAAGACCAAATCTTCTCATTCGTTACACGCACGAGCAATAACGTCCAAGGTCAGGGGACGACATAAAGAACAAAATCAGCGAGTCTCATGCAATTGAAAACATAAAAGAATACCCCAACAAAATGCAGGAAGGGTTTTGCAAAGAGAGAGTGCAAAAAGGGAAAAAGCTTGTATTACGCTCGCGATGTGTCACCTCAAAAACGCCTTAACAAGCGCTATACAACATTGCCGTAACATCAGAATCTTTGTTTTTGTAAAGGGGATAAAACGCTAACAGACTGATCTGACAGATTTAATCCAATTTGGAAAAATTTACAAGTATTGTTAATTTGTCATCCTTTAAAACGTATCTATACCATCATTGTAAGCTGAGTGGAAAAATTTAGAATCATCGAAAATGTCAAAAATTCTAACCAAAATACTAAAGTAAATGCTGACTTTTCGCGGCATTGCTAGTTTTTATATTGTACTGATAACAAACACTGGTATTGAAACAACTTATGTTTTCACGTCATAATATACTCGATAACATACTTGCAAAATTGTAAAATTGTGTTTTTTTATTACTATTTCAATTGACAAGTTTATTAATGTTTTAGCGAACATATTATGACGGAAAAATTATTCCAATTTGAATGTTGGATACCAACAAGAAAAAAAGGTTATCTTTTCCACCTTAGAACATTTCCCTCGTAAAGAACATAATACTATCCGATGGAAAGGTTTCCACCGTGAAAAGTCAGCATAGTTCCAGCCTTTATGATGACTGCCAATAATAGTCGTAATGTGAGAATAAATAAAAGAAAGAAATCAAAAGGCAAAAAAAAAAAAAAAAAAAAAATCGAGTTTTAGCATTTAAATACCCTGGAATGCGTTCCCTTATTGGGAGGACATTTTGTATTTTTACTACCGATTTATAACGGGTCGTTTATGTCTCTTTAGGAGACAGTGTTATGTTAATTGAAAATTATTAAAATGTTAACAGTAAATCTTTTATAAAAAGAATCGATTTGTAAAGATTTGTGTCTGATAATTGGCGATGGCGGTTTCTTGGTCAAATAATCCTTTCGCAAGAAAGGAAATTTTCTTTAAATCAATGTATAACCCACATCTAACGAATGCTTAAAATAAGAACAAAAAAAGTTGAGTTGTACCAAAGCAAAAACATATAAATTTACTTCGTTAACTATTAATAAATTAAATATTAATCATATGCTTAAATAAAAAATCTGCCATACATTGTAGTTGCGAAGTGTTATCTTTTGTATATCTCCACATATTAGTTTGCTATTTTCCATTTAGGGAATGTTAAATCGATTACAGGTTTTGTTGTCGGTTCTGAATAATCGATTTTTGTGTAATCGATTTTACTAGTCCCTCTTTTATACTGAAATCGATTGTCGGTCCCTTGAAACAGATTTCAAACCAACCAGCACTATATTATCTAAATATAAAAGACGCTGTAGACGTATAGATAATTTATTTCGTTCTGGTATGAACTACGCTTTTTATGATTTAAAATTTTGCAGGTTAATCGTGCCAAGATCTTTAATTTGTGTAATTTGCAGAGAAGAGCTTTCAATGTAATATATGGGGAATGCAATTTCCCGAAGAATTACAAAAATTAGGAATGTTGTCTCAATCAACTGGACATAATGAGTGTTTTTCGTATGTAAATATTCATTACGTTTCAATATATGTATAATAAATAGTGTATTATTTTTAAAAGTATGTAAATCTTTTTGAACTGATTTAACAATTTTGGAAATATTAAATTGGAGTCAATTAGAATTGGATCATGTTCAAATATAGCTAAAAAGGATGTAAATTAAATTTTCGGGTATTGTATTATTTTTTTAACTTTTTTCTTTTCGTTAGAATTCGTTTGAGTGCAAAAAGTATATGTTTTAAAATGACTACTCTAGTAGTTAGTATAAACTTTTAGTAGAACCGGATGCTTGTTGATTCACAACTAGATAGAAATGAACACTGAGCCTCCAAAAATTATAGGATGCGATTTTAGCATATGTATAACAAGTATTAATCTACAAAGTTTCCATTGAGCTCCAAATAGACTTAATAGTTGTTGCAATCCTCTAGTTACATTTCTCTAAAAGTCCAATAATTCAAAATTGAATTTGATTTTGATTTAATATGTAGACTTTGGACTAAAGTCAATGTTATATAAAAAATGTTTCTGCATAAATAGTATTAAATTGTTAGACGCCAAATTTGCAAATTTTTGCAAATTGGGTTAAAATGGTTTTTGTTCTGTCAAAGCAATCTTTTACTGTGGCATCTCCTTTATATTTCAATCGCAAAATAATTCAAATATCTCACCAATTGACATATATGTATATACTTAAATACTTGCGGTAATGTTTCATACATTTGCAGACTGGTTTGAGAGATTTAAATTTTCTTGAAGAGAGTTCAGTGTGTCCATTTGTCGTTCCCTTAAGATTTATTTTCGTTAGCAGAAGCTACTAAAACCATTTACAACCATTTCATATTGAGAACGCTATTGAAAAAATATGGTATAGTATCGAATACTGCCTTACCCCGTGTGAAAGAATATTCATTGTGGATAGATATTCCGGACGAGAGGAAACTTTCAATGCGAGAATAAATTTCCTGAATTCGTTAGCTTTTGATTTTTATTTTGTTCGTTTAAACAACTGAAAAGGAGAAATGTACTTTTGCCGTCATGATTCTAAAAATGTGCATCGCATGGGGGCCATCTACACACTACGACCAGATACTCGAATATCCATAATATAGTCAGTTGTGCACTTTGTCAACACAGATGTCTCCAACGTTCACTATGGCATTGAATTATAGAGATGGAACAGAATTTATCGCATTTAGAGATCAATTTTTCATTTTCACAAGTTTTTCATTACCGGCCGGTAAAAGTTGCGTCGGTGGTTTTCTTAAAATTATTTATTTCGAAATAAAATTGTGCAAAGTGAATAAATAGTGCGTGTTAACAAGTATACAAAATATCATCTTTAAAATGCGTTCACTTTGGAGATGCTGGAGGTAAGTACAAGATTTTCGTAATTGCTTTTTAACGCTTTTGGAATTGGCGCAAAATGCTGCTGTGAAAAATATTTGCATAGAATGGTGGTCATTTGTATTTCCAAATTATTCTTTCTGAGTGGCATAAAAATATTCGAAGCTCATGAAGGAAGGGCTACTAGGGTACTGTCTGGAAATTCATCTTACCAAACTTTGTTAGGGTCTTAAACCAATAACGTCTATCCAGCAAAGTTTTGTTGGTTTTGCGATATGCATCGCTCATTGCGGAAATTGTCGAAGACATTTACTTCTGCAGTAGTTTCGACATCGGTATAAAGTTCATACAACTAATTCATAACGGAATATTTATGTCGTTTCTTCCGCTTATGTCTTTCCAAAGATTCATCCTCGTATACCAAGGCGAATTTCTATTGGAGGGGTTTTGTGTGCTTCGAAAAATATGTTGCCACCTATAAGTATAAATCCCATTCTTTTAGGCATTTTTGAAGCAAAAATGGATAAGGAGTGGGATTTTTTTTCATTCTTGCCTCTCATCATTTGTCGCGCTATGCAATTGGCAATTTCTCTATTCCACATTTTTGTAAAAAATAGCTTGAATTTTTCCAATCTAATAATCCAAAAGTGGGTACTCAAATGAAATGGAATTTTTGTGTCAAAAATTAGTTTTTGCTCAAATAAATTTAGAAATTATTAAAAAATTTATTTTTTGTTTCTTACAAGTGACGTTATTTTCAAGCGATGGAATACTGAAATCTATAAAAAAAATTTAATAAAAATAGTGGCATTTACAAAGTTTGGAAATAGGAAGCCACAAGTGCTATGCAGCTTGCTTTTTTTTTGTGTTCGATTGGCTCCCTGCTTCAAAAATTGATCCTATTTGTCCTGTACCAATAGTAAATCAATATGGCAACATTTCCTTACTTTTTTGTGAGAATGCCAGCATTTACATTCACATGTTAAATAGTTTTCATTTTGTAAATAATTTAATTTATTTTTTTTTTTTGAATGGCGCCTTAGGAAGTTTTAGAAAGTAATTTTTCTACAAAAAATGGGCGTAGCAGATGAAATTTAAAAAAAAAATTGAATTTTTTTTCATAATTTTTCATTGTTTTTATAATATGAAGATGCAAACGAATTGTTTTTAAAAATCGCTCATTTTTTTAAAAAAAATTATTTTAAAAAATCGTAAAACCCTGACTCGGTGAACTTGCGCCGCCGCCAGTTTCTTTTATTTTACTTTTTATCATAAATTGATGTGTTCTACGAAACAAATGTATTTTTTTAATTTTTGGGGCTGTTGTGCTAAACTAGAAATAATATTTAATAATAATAGAAATAATATTTAATATTTGCCCCTTTTGTATTTAGGGTGCGATATGTTCAAAGTTATATAGAAATTAGAGCCCGTAGCAGTAACAAATTTATGTTGTAAAACGAGATATACTTGTTAGCATTAGTGCCCAAAACTTGCGATAATAAAGTTATGTTTAACTCGTGCTCTTCGTTCAGGACGTTCGTTCAAACGTTTTGTAAACCTATAGATGCTTAAGGTGGCGTTGATATTGGAAGAAGCACAAACAGTTAATGCTTAGCTTAGCGTATTTTCAACTTCAGTTTCTTTACGAGTCAAAATATTGCGTCCTCATCACAATGTTTGGTTTGCCTGTCACAAACTATAGCGGGCAGTCCAATAATTCTTCGAACATGCAGTATTCTAGTGAACCCATTGACATGCAATTTCGATGGTCGTTTGTTTTCCACATATATTTCAAATATGGTTTTGTCTGCCTTTTAACACTTGCTTACCATTTTATTTCATTCCATCAATTTTCAATCATCTTCATGACCAACTTTACTGGAATGCTGGAGAATAATTACCCTGAGAATTCGGAACAGCACGATTTTTCCGATCCATTTCGCGGATCATATCTCCGCCATGTGATATTAATTACGTTCACATTTTTTGATAAGTTATAGCAGTAATTTGGTCTTCAAATAACCAACAGAATCCAGAGACGTCTTTTTTTATAAAAATAGTTTATTTTAACTTCCTAGGATACAGGGCCACAGGCGTAATTTATGGGCTGCCTAATATTGCATAATGCTGTTTTTTGTTATTTTCATTTTGTATCAGCTTGATAAGTTCTGTAAATTACTAATTTTTTCCTGTTTAGATTAGTCCTGAATGTGTTTTTAATGGTTGTATTTCGGACGACTCCATTAGGCGTAAAATGGATGCTTTATTTCTTGAACCCGAGCTATGATATTGGACATCAGACTATAAAATGTGACTCGTTTGTGGAATATTTTCATAGAGATTGCGAATTCAGGTTTCACTATCAAAGATCATGCCTTATTGTAACGTAATTGTTCATTTCGAGTCCAAATCCGAAAAATTAATTTTGCAATTTCTTTATACCTTTACCTTCACGGAGGAATTATGGTATATATGTATAATTTGGTATGGCGAAAATGTAACATCCAAAAGGAAGCATTTTAGATACCAAGTATCCTTTGACCAAATGCGTTTGATGACTTTTTAAGAAGACTGATCGATATCGACCAGCCTGATTGGCTGGCAGATACGGCAACTGTCGTAAATCTTTAACAAACTTGTAAACATTTAGCATAATCCTATATTTTGGCAGACTGTAGGTGTATAAATTGTAAATGGGCTACATAAGCCCTTTCTGGTGCTCCCAATTTAACGAAATTCAATTTTTTTTCATTGTTACTCCTAATTCGTAGACAGCAACGACCTAGATTGTGCTCATTGTATTGCTTTGCAGTATCTGGAAAATTTGTATCCTAGGTTGTAGCAAAACAAAAGAAAAAAAATTTCAAATCATCAGCATGTCCGATCATATGACCGAACAGTATTGCTTTAGTAATGCAAAGCCATATCTAGATAAGAGTCAAAACATCAGGACAATCTCTATCAGTCCTAAATTGCAAGAAAATATCATCTGCATATACGAGGGCGGTCCCAAAACTAGCCGACCTAACAAAAAAAATTGGGAGAAAAGTTCTTTATATTTCAACATAATCTCCTTTTAGTTCGATACATATTTTTCCAGCGATATCCAATAGCTCCTATACCCTGTTTATTGTATGCATTGCTACACTCCCTAAAATAGTCATCAATCGTAGACTCCATCTTTTCACTGTTGGAAAATCTTTCACCATAGAGCCATTTTTTCATGTTTGGAGACAGAAAAAAGTTCGAGGAATCTAAATCTGGCGAATAAAGTACGTGATGAAACAATTCGAACTTTAATTCAATAATTTTGGCCATCTTGATGAAACCACACTTTCTTTTTCGCCATAATATTCGCCGTTGACGGTTTTTCCTTTCTGAAGATGAACAATAAAATAATCCCATGCGCATCGCAAAAATACAGACGCCATGATCTGACTCAATCAGATGGAACCGTCTTCACGTTTTTTTTTTTTTAGACACGATTCTCCCATTCCAGTCCACTGCTTTGACTGTTCCTTTGTCTCAGGTATGAAGTGGTGGACCCATGTCTTATCTATGCTTATAAACCGACTAAAAAATTCGCCTTTGTTGCGGCGAAACGTCGTGAAACGCTCTACTGCACCATCTTCACGACGCTGTTTTTGCTGTATTGAAAGCAAGAGCGGCATCCATCTTGCGCATAACTTTTTCATCTTCAAATTTCTGTCAAGATACGATACATATCACTTTTTGAACGCCTATTATTTCAGGTAGCTCGTACACCTCCAATACCACTTTGTGGATTTCCTTAAACGTCAATTTGTTAACCTCTACGGTGTTCGTCTTGACAACTCGTACGGCCTCGTTAAAACTCTACTACCCAATATTTTACAGTGGTAAACGAAAGAACAGACTCCCCCAGAGTAGAATCTACATCGGCTTTAATATTGGTTGGACTGAGAATGGAAATATTGAATTACATAACAGTGAGCAATTCCATGTTTGCAAATTCACTGAGATCGTTTACTTTTGATGGCTCAAATAAAAATACTAAACTTTAAACATATGTTTTATAAGGTTGTCACTTTTCACAAAAATAATTGTTTTTTTCAAACTACTGGCACCATCATCGGAAAAGTTAAAATCATATTTAAGTTTCTCAATCAAGGGCTTATTAAAATCTGAGAAAACCAATACATTTACTTCGTTGTGACTTGTAACTTCAAATCATATCAGTTAAATGCACTACTGATTATCAATTATTTTGTCATAATTTGATAGTTCAGCAAATTCTTAAATACTTTCGGCAGTACAGGAAGAATTGAAATCGGTCTCATATCATCAGGATCATTAATTACAGCGGATTTTTGTACTGAAAGTTATACCTATAATTATAGCATGGGTCTTGTTCCCCGACAATTTGATCCAATTTAGGATATATTAAATTCTTTTATTACTAAATTCCAACTGTTACTAAATTCCTAAATTCATGTAGTCTATGCATTTTACCCTTGCACCTCACTGAATAACATTGCCTTCGTGTATCCGCCAAAAACAAGTTCAAGATATTCACTGGGGATATAAAACTGTTGCAGTCCTTCTCGATGAGTAAGTCCAAGACTAGAAATTAAATTAAAGGACAATGGTTTTAATAACATTAAAAATTTCGCCACTTATCCATTTTCATCATTTCATCCATTTCCATAATTTCACCCAAAATTGAAAGAATGTTATATAACGGGCAAGTACAAGGCGCGAGGTTCGATTCTCTTTCGGGTATTGTTCGATGTCGGAAATTTACATTTGTGCAGACTTTGATATCCTCCAACAAAAACCTGATTTTGATTTGATTAAATGAAAAACAATTAATATAATACTTTTTATTAAGCAACGAAATAGAAGTACGATGCCCCAAAACAGTTTTCACAAAATGTGGCTTAAGTCGTCCGTATTGACTCAATACATTCTCTATGTTCATAATGTGAAATGAGTATTTCTATGCATTGAAGAATGTTTAAAGTAATCATTATATATATATATAGCTGTAATAGCGAGATTATATATTGCGAAATATGGAATTTCAAATTTAAACAAATGCGTCGTAAACTATTGCTTTGCAAGTTGCTACGAAGCGACCTTTTGTAGGACACGTGATCACCAGAGAAATTGTGATTATAAACTTTACTTATATTTATTTATTTTGTTGACTAAGCTGACTGATTTGGTTAAAAAACTGTTCTATGGAAATGTCGTTGTATTCGACGTAATATATGTGTATATATAGGTATATATATATGTATATATACGAGCATGTCTGCGTACGAAGACTTAAGTAAGTGAAGTTAGAACAAAGTTTACGTCCAATTCACTTCAAAACTCGATGCAGTTCACAAATTGTAACAATTTTTCAGAATAGCGATTCTTGATAAATTATGTATCTCTAATTATTGATATTAGTAAAAACACATTTTTTGTTGTTGTTATATTTGTGCCCTTAAGACACATATATTATCGTCTATGACCAATTTAAAAATTTTGTATATTTCGAAAGTTATAACATACGGAAAATTTGTAGTTAAAGTGATTTTCCTTGTGCCCATAAATATATATGCATATATATTTTTTCTCGCTTTTCAATATGAACATACCCATCAATTTGACAGTAGTTAATATGCTATAATTATATCCACATCATCGGCTCGATTGAATGGTGCGTAAGTGCAAGGCCTTGCTGAATTTATGTTTTTTTCCACACACATTTCGAGATTTATTGGTTTGGTTTGTATTAAAACTACTATAATCACATTCCTTACTCTGAACAAGCGTTCATATGTTCTTCATTCAGAATTTCTCAATAAAAAATATAAATGTTTATATCTCATTTATCTTATATAATCTATTAATTTTTAAATATTAAGCTTTAATAAATACAAATACACAATTTCAATCAGAACTGTTGAAAAAGTGTTTAGAGGGTGTTTTTTTTTCCCCTAAACTTATTCTGATTTCTTGTTCAGGGTAAGAATGTCTTTGTGGTCTTCCTCGGTGAGATCTTTGTCGCCATAGCCCCAGATTTCGTGGGATCCATCGCCAGTACGTTTGACGCGCTTTTCAATGGTCTCAGGAGCAACGGATTTCAGGTCATAGGCCCATCCGATTTTGGCAAAGAAATCAATGAAAGCGGTAGTCAAATTCATGGAGTAATTGCCCCACTCGGCGGTCTTATAGTCCCAAGGGAAGACGTGGTGATAGTTGTGCCAGCCCTCACCGAAAGCAAAGGCAGCAACAGCAGCGTTTTCAGATGGGTTGATGCTTCTGCATTGACAAAAGAAGAAGGTTTATTCAGTTGGCTTTTAAATAAATCTTTTCACAACTTACTTGTCGTAGGGACGGCCACCGAATTTGTGAGCGGCACTGTTGACGCACCAGGTTACATTTAGCAGGAAACACCAGCGGAACATTGTGGCCACAAACCAGGAGTTGACGAAGCTCTCATCCCAGAAAAACATGGGAATAACGGTGGGCAAGATAAAGCAGGCCAAAGGCATCAAAATCATGTAATGTCTAAAAATAAATTAATCCAACCGTTAGACATGGCCACAAAGACAGCTGAGCATTTTTTGTGAACTTACTTTTTTTGGAACATCAGAATGGGATCGGCGCGCAAGTCGGACAAATCAAGACCTTTGCCCTTGGCAACAACATCGGGATGCTTCTTGCACAACAACCAACCAATGTGGGAGAAGAAGAAACCGCGAGTGGCATTGTGGGGATCAGCATCGGTCTCGGAGAATTTATGGTGCACGCGGTGGTCACGGGCCCAATGGAAGGCAGCATCTTGGAAAGCGATAGTGTTGAAGATAATTAATATTACACGCAATGGCCACTTGGCCTTGTAAGAGCGATGAGCCCACAAACGATGAGCGCCAGCGGTGATGCCCAAAACTCCAATGGAATACAGGAAGATGGCTGCATTTGAAAAACCAAAAGTTCAAATTCGAATATTGATGGAATGTTAATTTTCAACTTTTACATACATAGGAAAACGGTAGCCCACTTAGCCTTGGCAAAGAATAAATAACCGCCATACAAGGCTGCGATGTGCAAATAACAAAACAGGATGATGTTGCGCCACACAAGTTTCAGCTGACGCTTCTCGGCTTTTTTGAATTGAGTGATGTCGACGGCCAAAGCACCATCAACGGTATCAGCATCGGCTTCAAAGAGAACTCCAGTTTGTTTGGATCCATTCAACTCACTGGGATCCACTGGTTCCAGACTACTGGGTAAAGTAGTTGAGCGTGGCGGCATATTGGAAATTCAATGACTGAAATTATAAATAATACGCAATGGCTTATTAGCAATATTTTTTTTTTTGCGCGTAAATTTTGCCTGCTTCCGTGAATGTGTTGTTGTATTCATGTTTCTTTATTACGGATAAGAAGGTACACTCTTCTTATTGTGCTCTAATTTAAAATAATTTGCCAATTACTTTCACTTTCATAAATGATTATGAACTGTGTAGTATCTGATTAAATTATGTTTGTTATTAGAGAGCAGATTACGAAATCAAAATTGGACAAGAATTAAGAAAAAAAAGTTCTGCGAATATATCAATGCGGTTATTTTTTTTTTTTTACAATTTTAACATAAGATATCTAATAACATCGACTGTTATAGAAATCTTCAGACAATGGCAAATACTCGTATGAGCAATTCAAGGGAATTTCTTGAATATTTGTCTAGATGACTGGCCTGTTAATCCTTGAACGTGCAATGCGTTACGGAGTGAAATTTAAATTATTTTGATAACGTCGTATATTGGTGGTGATCCTCGCTTAATAAATGATTCATATTCGCAAGGGGCTCGCTCATATGTATGATAGACACCTGTTTTATTGCTTTATATAATTCTGAATTTCTCAAAGTAGTGTTAGAATGTTAATTCACAATCGTAGAGTTTGTATACTGAGTTTACTATCTGGGAACGAGGAAAAGCATAATATTCTTGTTCGTCGAATTGTAAATATCGTCCATCCATCATCGTTCGTGTCAGTTTAGAACACTATAAAGGCTGAACCATTAAATCTCGGAGAATGAGATTTAGCATGAAAATGTCTAACAGACACTGGCAATTTGTCCCAATTTATTTCAGTTGAAAAAAACTTCCCCATACAATGACCAAACTCAACTCTGGGAAAAAGTGACCCTTTTCCTACACATTTAGGAAAAGATAAAGGTTAAAATAATAGGTACGAAAAGGAGCCATTCTAATTTGTAGACTTTTTATTATGACTCTATCATGATTTCTTTTATTTGATGTGATTTTTAAATAATTCAGCGAATCGTATTAGACCTGCTTCATTATTGGATGCTATTGGATTTTTTTCGTCCTCAATTTTCATTAAATTATTGTGAAAGTTATTCTCAGCGCTTAGATATAGTTTTATAAAGCGAAATATGACAATTTTTGTGATGATAGGCAATAAACTGAATTGTGGGTTAGGGTAAATAGCTGTCTACTACCTTTAAGGCGACTACATGTCTGTCTAATATGAGTATGACCTTTGTTTATGGTGTGGTGTCATGTTTTTAGTTACTAAATCGAATGTGATGAATGTCAGTCCCACAATCACTGCGTTTGCAAATAATTTTATTAATTTAAGCACTGAATAAGATTGGTGAGATAGACCATGACAGAGCATAAACCGTATGAGGAAAGGAGTTGGTTTTACTTTGTTTTTCTATTTCATGACAGGGGTGCTGAAGTGTTTTGATAAAAGTATAAATGACAGAAAAAAACAATATGCTATGTGTGGCCATAGTCATACATAATTCGCCCACTATATAATTTGGTATCTCTACATTTGTTATTTTCCGTATGTATTGCAAAAGTAAACAAAGTGAACTGGAGTCACATATACACATATCTGAGTTTATTGCTGCATCAGCAAAGCCGGCAACACACTACATCCGCACAGGAATTTGCACCGTGATTTCTTATAACGTCCCCGTGAAAATGATATTAATTACCACTTATTTGCAGGTACACTTAATAAGTGAAAGAACGACGTACGTATTGAATGAAAGCGGGGGAACCCGTCGTATTCTCTGTTTAAATTCATTGTTACGTCATTACTTTGGTTTTAATATTGTTCCATATAAAATTAGAAAAAGATTCCTAACCAAGAACGCACCACTGACATTGGCTTTGAAAGAGCAAAAACCTCATTGTCGTTTGAAACGAGTATGATTGACTAACTGTTGATGGCAAATTTCACCAGCAATTGTCGATGGAATTGCAGACGACGGCTGACGTGTTGTTTAGCATGACACTCTTTAACACAGGACTTTTGGTTTCTCCTTCCTATTGTTTGTTTTTTTTTCAAGTTCTGTGTCTGTATCCAGGCAAGTTTTCCTTGTTACGACGGAGATGACATTTGGTAAAATAATGTACACTAAATTAGAAATTATTCTCGGACGACTCGTGATCGTAAGATATTATAATGTAGTATTTACATATTTGTTTATCACTGCTTTATATTGTACAGTTGATTTTGTTTTTGTATTCAAATTGTAAATTTCTGTTCTTTTGGCTCACACGTACAATATTGTTGTTTATTCGCTGTATTCTTGTGGCCCAATGGAACTTAATGTGGACGCTCTCAAAGCCGCGCACTGATAACACGATCAAACGATTTCCCAAATAGAAATGAACCAGCCGCAGGTCGCTAATTTCTACAAAGCTGTCTTTTCGTACATATGTAAATCTTATTCAGTGTACATATGTAGGTATGCACATCTGATGTGGCACTATGGGAATATATTTCGCTGTGTGTGCAAAGTAGCGCTAACAACAACAGCTATCACCATACTTGCAAAAAAAGTGCGAAAGCTCTGCTCACCCCGCTCAGTTGGATAACACACTCACATCTCTATTTCACCGTAGTATTACTTCAGCTATTCTTCTTCAAGCTATAGAAGATCTCTTTGTTTTTCTATTCCTCTCACTCTCTCACCCTATGTGGGTCTTCTTCTATGTTTGGTACTTCGATGTCTACACAGCGGCGTTAAAAGTTAGACTTTTTGCATTTGCCCTCAGTAAACGGTATTTAAAGGTTTCACATTCAAACGTTCTTGCCGGCCATCGGTCATTTCTATTCGGGTTCGGCTTTTGTTTTAAATCATTCATCGTATCACAGAATTCGTCCGAGTTTAGTGTCCGTCACACTTGTGGTTCTCCCCGATTTGTTTGTTTTGCAATTTGTAGTGAAATTATCCTATGGGTTAAGGGGGAGGAATAAGAAGTAGGTGGATTTATTTTCGCGATATGTGGAGTAATTCAAACAATCAAAACCAAAGACTATGGAAACGTATAGACCAATTATTTTTCTCTGAAGTGAAATTCGTCCTAGAGCGTAAATTAGTCCCCTGAAAGAAGTTTAATAGTTTAACGTTTTTAGCGTCATATGTAATGATATCCATTCATTATTGATCAACTTACTATAATTTGATAAAATAGTAGCCTAAATATGTATGTATGTATAAAGTTATGGAGTTATTGTGTAAAGAGAATAACGAAGAGAGAGTCATCATCTTACTCTTTTGGCTCTCTAATTATCCTAACTTTGTTTCCGGAGAAAAATAATTGGTCTGTATATTTGCATCGTCTTCATCGTTCTTCAGAAAACCCTGATTTTTGGTTTATTCAAAAAATTATGTTTCCACACGTTTTTTTAAGATAAAGACCACTTTTTAAGATAACAACCACTTTGAGCGATTAAACTTTCTAATGACTAAAAAATTAGTTTTATCGCTTCAATTAAGATTTTAAAGTAGCAAAATAATTAATCATTTCTCTATTAAAAATTTCAATTTTTACATTCTGTGAAAAAAACTGAAGTAATTGTAATATTTTTGTTACATCTTAACTTGTAAGCAGAGTTCGTATTTGCTCAGTCATGAGTTTCTTATAATTGCCGCAACCGGCTCATGAGTGATGCGGGTTTCTCACCGCTGATGAGCAAAGAATAAAGATCCTTACTCATGAGTCACAGACGCGTAAGTGTAGCAAGGGAGTTCTTGGGGTGGTTTAGCTCCAAGGATTTTCAGATTAGGTGCATTGAATGAATCTAGCCCCTGGGAGAATTTATTGCAACGTCAACACACAGACGTACAAATGAGGCAGCATCGTTACTCATCGCTTATGAGTCGTAAGTGAGAGCTTCTATTCATGAGGCACAACCGGTGAGTAATGAAAGATGTCTGCTTTCTCATGAGAAACAAAAATGGGAAATTAGAGAACTCGGCTACTCATTACTCATGAGAAGTGAGTGCTGGTCCTTAGCCCCGAAAATTATAGAAATATGTAAAATAGCGAGAAATGGTAAAATAAGTGTATATGAAAAAATGGGAAAAAATCTTGGGTAGGTGGTTGGCAATATTAGATGACACTTTATTTATTTCTGGCCTGTAATTTAAAGCCTTCTGGCCAAATTTAAGTAAATTACAACATGCAATAATTCATCTATTAGATTGAATCTGCTCAATATAAAAGTTAAAAAAACACGTAATAAAAATTAAATATACAATTTATAAAAATATAATATGTAATTATGATCGTTAAAGACAAAAAAAGTATGAAAAAAGACTAACTCAAAAGTTAGGAATATAAGATAATCGGTATGTAATAAAGGCTGCTCACAGTTTAATTGAAAACAAAATTTTACATTTAAGTCCGAAAGTGTTGTAGAATGTGCCTTTTGTAAGAATCAGGACATAATTTAAAACTTTTTAAATGGCATGGTGGTAAATTGTAAATTCGAGCTACTCTGACTACAAAAGCACGATCCATGAGTGTGGTTATTTTAGGAATAAGAAGCTGCTTATTACGAGTGGAATGTGAAAAATTGAATAAATTAAAAAGTTAAAAGTTCGTTAAAGTTTTTGCCATTCAAAGTTGGCACGCTCGTATTTTTTCAAAAAATTAGAAAAAAAAACTCAAATCTCGAAAAAGGAGCTTCCAATCGTGAGAATAACCTCACTTTGAGCTTTCCTAAAGGATTTGGCCAATATGCAAAGTGCCATTAAAAAATCGGCAAAGTAAAAAAATCGCTAATATAGAAATATGACTGTAACTTGGAAAAGGAGCATTCAATCATGAAAATAATTGACCTCCCCAGGAGGCGTATATCAAGCGATACCCTTCACATAACAAATTTTCAAAAAATCGATACTCATCAAATGCGAAGTCTCCTTATTAATTCGAAAGTAGTAGTAGTAGTAGTAATAGGAAAAGAAAAAAATTCTTATACTTTTAAAATTTCTATTTAAAAAGTATGTTTTTAAGATTGTATTTTTATTGAAAACTTCAATTAATTTCAGCATATTGTTATTAAAGTATTTTAAATTCAATTTTGTATACAAAGTTGTTAACAATTCAAATTTTTGAGACATTTTTTTCATTTCTTTTTAAATAAAATATATAATATAATATTCAAGTAATATAAATTCAAAGTGTTATTGAATTTATTATATAATTACAGATTTTTATTGAAAATTTCAAATAAGTTTAATGTAAACGCATCTCCAATTTCACTTTCAACTTTACACACATATTAAATATTCGGCAATTTTTGCAAGTAGATTCACACTAAGTTAAATTTGTCAGATTTATCTGACGATGTGAACTTTGACATATATGCTTTCTAGATTTGCAGTTTAGCAGGTTTATGCTTCAAAAAATTCAAAGCTTTCTTTTATAAAATCCAGTTTTCGAAAATAGAGTCTTTTATGTGTTTCCAGTAGAAGTTATGAAAAGTCTCTTTGGAATATAACTGCGTAAATTATGTTGACACAAATATACAAACAATTAACAAGAACAAAGTAAAATAAGTATAAATAGTCCAATTTAAATCAAAAATAAATAAGATAGCAAAATGTAAATGCACGTGTGTGTACTTATTTATAATCTATCCAAAGACATCGAACAATTTTCTGGTGCCATAAATTAATACAGTATAATAAGTTAAAAATGTTCCTGTTACTGATGATTGTAAACGATTACAAAAACGACAAACAAAAAATGTACTAATGTATTTGAGAGGAAAAAATCGGGGGAATTGGTTTCAGAGTTTTCGCCGTAATTCCAAATATCAGTGGGCGGTGGGTGTGAAAAAAATGTAACTAAATGCATTCAGACTGCAAAATGTTGGACTGATTCTGTAGTAACGACTCAGAATAGCAGGCTGCCAGAGATATTAAGCAATTTTCTGCTTATTGCATTTTCGCTACATTGTGCAGCTGACTATTAAATTAGTAAATTGCGATTATTGATTAAACGAAATGACAAAACTTATAAGTTCTTGCTGCCAGTCTAGACGAATTCTTATTATCTACGAATTATTATGCCATGAAAATGTTTATGGGGTTTTAAAGTCTTTTGCGAATAACTCTCCAATGGAGCATTTGCGAAATACCACTCATCATAATCTAGGGAATTCACATGGTGCCCTTAAATCATAAGTTAAAAGTCCTATGCCAAAAGTCTTGTCATCAAAATCAGGACAAAATTCTTCAAAGAGAATAAACATCGAACGAACATGATCGAAACGTAAAGACCAATTATTTTTCTCTGGAGTGAAATGCGCTTGCTTCCAATGTTCACTCAAGAGCGTAATTTTGTCCCCTGTCGCTCTCTTTTCCAACGTGGAACTTTAATAGCCAGAGTTTTTTAACGCCACATTTAATGGTATTTATTCACTATTGATCAGCTTAATATAGTCTGCAAAAATAGTAACTAAAATATATAAAGTTATGGGGTTTTTGTATAAAAAAAGTAACAAAGGAAGTGGAATCATCCTACAATCTTGGCTCTATAATCATCTCAACTTTATTTATAGAGATAAATAAATGATCTAGACGTTTCCATCGTCTTTGCATCGAAAAGCCCAAAAAACTTTTGATTAAATAATAAAAAACAAAAGCGGCTGACAGTGGGCACACATACAAAAAAGTATCAGCTGGAACACGCATTGTGTGAAGAATATTGACATCAGCACACTTGTATCATGCTAGCACCCATGATAAATACAATTGGAAAACACTCAAAATATGCATTCATTTTGGGTTCGAGAAATACAATCAGAAAAAAACGGTGAACAGACGATTAAACATTAAAATAAAAATAGGTTTTAATTACAATTTAGCTTACTTTGAACCAGCTGTACAAAGTGAATTCGCAATGGGTCTATGCGCTTTTGGCGGTGGACACAACTGTGCTTCAGATAAATCTGACAGATTCCGAATTTCTTTTAAACTATAATCACCATGTACACACAGTTGCAGTCAAAATAATAGCAGTGGCTTTATAAAAATGTTGTTTTGTTTCGTAGCCTCGCTGTATTTACATTTCTTGCCTAGTTTTTTTTTCATTTCATAGCTTAATGTAAACACCAAAAAAACTAACCGTTATGTTTGCATTCCATTGTTCTTGTTGTTTTTACAATGACTAAATTCAAAGAAGAACAGGTTTTTGGCAGTCAAAATAATAGTAGTGCTGACAGAAGTCAACGAACTTTGCAAATAAACACATTCTTTTTTTGCAAGCTTTATATATTGAGTTTAAAAATAAATAATTTTTTTAGAAGAAGTCTAATTCTGATCCATAAGGTGTTAAGATTTGTTTTTAAATGGGGCGTGGCGTGCATTGTACACTAGAAAAACGATTGCTGATAAGGAAGCTGATTTCGGAGGGAAAATCTTATAAAGAAGTGGAAAATATTATAGGTTGCTCACCGACAATGGTACGCAATGCAATAAAGTACACTTCCATTAGTGAGACACGTGGCCGTCCGTCAGTATTATAAAAAAAAAAGTGTTTCGCGTATAGTAAGGTACTCAAAACAAAACCCCTTTGCTGCCGCTACGGAAATAAAAGACAAACTTTGTGTGGAAGCGAGCGTGGAAACTATCCGCAAACGTCTTAGAGATGCAAGTTTGATAGCGCGAAGTCCAAGAAAAGTGCCACCGTTGACGAAAAAACATGTTATAAAGCGACTAAAATTTGCTAAGGACCATCTAAATTGGACCCCTGAAAAATGGAGGAATACTTTGTGGACTGGCAAGTCTAAAATTGTTTTTTATTGTTCTCCTAATTCAGAATATAACCCTAAATTTACGCTGAAAATGGTTAAACATGGAGGATCTAGTGTTATGATATGGGCATGCTCTTCATACATAGGAGTTGAACCCATGTACTGGATCACAGACATCATGGATCGCCATCTATACGTAAAAATATTACAGGAAGTGATGCTGCCATATGCTGCGGATAAAATGCCTTTAATATGGACCTTTCACCAGGACAATGATCCTAAGCACACAAGCCGTCTATCAAAACAGCGGTTTGCAGAAAATAATATACGAGTATTGGAATGGCCAGCCCAGTCCCCAGATCTCAATTCCATTGAGAATTTGTGGTGTGACGTAAATGCTGTGATCGCGCAAGCAAACTCCACAAACAACAGCACATTGTGGGAGGTTGTGAAGGATGCGTGGATGTCCATTCCCGCAGAAAGGTGCCAAATATTAGTAAACTCTATGTCACGACGCTGTGAGGCGGTAATTGCCAACAAAGGGTTTGCCACAAAATACTAATTAAGATGCTTACCCTTCGTAATATACATTTAGCCCACGCATCAATTTATTTTAATTTGTACTAACCATTAAATGAATATCACTACTATTATTTTGAACGGCTATATTTGAAAGAATTTTAATACTTTTATATTTTTGTAACTATCTTGAATTCTTTTTTTTTTTTGTTTATTTCCTAGAATTTATAAAAGGAACTATGTTAAAAAAATTAAACTTAAAAATTTACAAAATTATTTTGAAACCTTTTTACTTCATTAAAATTTGCGCAATACCCACTACTATTATTTTGACTGCAGCTGTATATATATATATATATGTTATAAAAACCAACAGATAAGTTAAATTTATTGGATTTCTTGCCTACGATAAATTTCCATAGCAAAAATATTGTCACCAAAGCAAATAATTTAAAATCTAAAAAGAATTATATGGATTTCTAAGGTTTGTTGAAAAGTAAAGTTTTCGTTAACCGGATTCACAACAATTTTTTATTATTTAGTGTTTTTAGTGTTGGAACAAGTAAAGCTTTGTATTGGTTTTGTCTCATTTCACATAAATGGTTATTGAATTCTTAATGCAAACGAGCGGATTCCAACATAAAAGTTTTTTTTATGCTTAAAATTTCGAAATCGTAAAAAATTTCAAAGTCATGTGTGAGAACAGCTGTAATTTTTAGTTGACCGATTTTTTTGTACTTTGTATTGAAAACAATAGTATTCGCTCAAGTGGAAAGGGAAGTACATGGACAAAGACCGCAACATACCCTCGTATGTCATCTGTTATTTTTTCCCGACTTTATCAGAAAATTTCGAAAATGTAATGCGACGGCAAAAATTATAAAATGCACACAAAAGTCTAGTTCACATTGAAACCGAATAAATTGATTTGCGATTCTTTAGCTGCGAACGGTATCTACTCGCTCACAAAATAGTAATGGGAACCACAAAATCTTCTTATCTATGAATATTTGTTAGTAGATCCACTGGAAATGCGGCTCCTAAACGTAGTACAAGTGTGAGTTCCACAAGTAATATGGTAATCGTAGGATGATAATTCCGTTCAAGGTTTGACCGTCTGTATTTTACAACGTTGGTAAATATTCGATATACCAATGGTAAAGTGTTTTGCCGACGGTAAAGCGCATGTTCTGCCAACCCCAAAACGATAACTTACATCTGGGATTGACTCACATTTTATTATGTAGGCGAAATGCCAAACAGAAAGTTGATCAAATGGATGTTTTTTCAAAGCTATAACGACATCTTAACAAATACTTTTCGTACTTATTATTATTATTAATTTTATACAGATTGCAGAATAATGCCAAAGAATCACAAATTTCCGCTATTCTGTATTCATTTCCGTTTTACGTGACATTTTGTATTAATTAAATTACATACTAGTTGGAAAGTTTGTATTTTTCTTTCTGATGCACTTCGTAATTTTGTCGTCAATTTTCAGTGTATAATAAATGCTAATTTCTCGACCATACAACAGTGAAAATACAAATAAATTGTGTTGTTCTTATAAATATTTTCTATTAAAATTTTCCGTTTCGCTTGTAATGATATTGCAAATTAAGTGTACGTAATATCAGAGTACGCATTTACCAAACCAATGTACTCGTATAACTATAACCCTCACAGATTGTCGTGGGAAATGAGAAATGATCGCTTAAACGTTACTAAAATGTACTTATGTTATAAAAAAACGCAATTGTTTTAAAGTGAAAATGACCATGATTCTTTGTGTTATCTGAAATAATATCATTAGCTAATTATTATATTTTTTTCGGAGATAGAAAAAATGTAATTATTGTTAACCATGGTATAGCATATTTTATATGATTTTATAAACGTCAATAAAATTTGCAAAACTTGTGTTTACTTGCGATTCATTCAGAACTACCCTTACAAAATTGCAGTGGTAGGCGCTCGAAGTATTTGTTAATTTCACGCTGTAATAACCAAACGGCTAATGACAGCGCGCTCATTTTTTACTAAGCGTCAGTTCGCTATGTTGTTTACAAGCCTGCCGAAGCATATCGTTCTAAGTCGTTGGTTTAAAAGTTATCGAAATAGAATTCAAATGCAATAGAGTTATTGCTTTGTATTTGGCTGGAAAACCGCTATCAGCCATTGTTGCCGAAGTGAAGGCTAGAATTCAACGTAATCTGCGATAAAGCACAGTTCAATTAGTAAACATTTTCAATGTGTCTGCTCATACCAAATGACGTATATTAAAAATGAACTGCTATTAAATCCCTATCAAATAGAAAAAGTATAAGATTTAACAACCCCACAAAAGGTGTTTCACCTACCAAAATAAAGATGTTAAAAGCATTGCACATTGTTGACGTTGATGAACAAATTTTTGGGTTTCAGCAGCATGTAGACTAACAAAACAGTCGCCTATGGATAGAGCGAAAATTAAAAGACAATTTAAATCAGCGAATCGTTTTGGTAAAGCAAGCGGTAACAGCAATAGGACGCTCACAACTTGTTTTCACAGAATAGGACGTAAAAGTAAAAGAACAAATTTGCCGTGAAAAGATTTTAAACGAAGCTTTGTCGCCTTGGACACGTCAACAATTCAGTAGAAATCATTGAATGTTTCAAATTGACAAAATTACAACATTTATAATTGGCTCCGACTTCTGTAGAGGGCTTGCTTAAAGAAAATTTCGCAAAATCAAAAAGGTACAGGGGAACATTTATTACATTTCCTCGTCTTAGGTGGCGACTGGAATAGACATCCTTATCTATTGTACGCCGCCCGTAGAAAATAATTCTAAGCCCTCTGATTTTCTGTGCTTCTCCTCCAATTCGCTACACCAAGTTTCGATAGTATTTCAAAAGCCTGGTCCTTCCAACGGAGTTTTGGTCGTCCTTTTCTGCGCCGTCCATCGAGTTCGTTGTCGAAAACTTTCCGTGCCATTTTGAAACATTGGGGTCCATCCGCACAACATGACCCAGCCAATGTAATCGCTGTATGCTAATGCGCTTGTCCACGTCGATGTCGACATATAGCTCATTGTCCATGCAACGCCGATACTCTCCGTTAACGGAGTATTTTCCTCTCGAAAACTGCCAGTACTGATTCATCCGCTTGCGTCATAACCCAGAATTTTGTGCCATATAACAGGACAGGTAGAACCAACGTCTGGTACAGTTGGATTTTTGATTGTTGTCGAGAAAGGGCTTTATCATTGAATCTCTTGCTTAGCCCATAGTAGCGTCTGTTAGCAAGCAATACTCTCCTCTTTATCTCCATGCTGACATCATTCGTTTTGTTTACAGCGAAACCGAAGTAGATGAATTCTTCCACCATTTTTATTACATTTATAAGTTGAAGAAAATTGTTGTGGATCTGTTTGCAGGATGTAATAAAGTTATGAAATTCATAGACTTCACATCGATTAGAATTCTACCTTACAACCGAATTAAATATTGAAATGTAGACGATCGTGATTCAAACGTAGGTGCAATATTTTTTAATTGTTATCAGTAGTTCCAAAGGTTTCTATTCGATGCCCAAAAAATTGATACAATTTGAAATTAAACACACAATGTCGTGTTCAATATTGTACAATGTTGTGAAATTTATAACGAAACAAATTTTGAAATTGTGTCAGAAAGCTCACAGTAGATTCTTTATTGCGTTGATTGCTCACAAATGAAGTCGAAATCGTAATCAACGGTTATATAACAAAATACATGACAAAATATTTATTTGATATCAGCAGGAATCTCAGCTGCGGCCTCATGATTGAATGTAATCATTTCATTAGCTGGGCAAATATGTAAACATTTCTGAGAACTATTTGTGACTATTGCAAAGTGCGTCTTTCTATATCTGTTAGAATTCAATTTTAAATAAGTCATTTTGTTGATTCTTTTTAAAACTGCGTTTTCGACTGATCTGCGTTTAGAATTTATCTGATAAAAAAGTAGCTTAAAATACTTGTGACGCCTCTATTACAACGGAATCTGATGCACGAATTGGATCACAATATAACACGTTATTAATTGGTGCCATTCCGGCTCAAATTTTTACGATGAGATGTAGTTACCTACTTTCACCTTTATTTGCAATTTGGATGGAATCAGTCTGCGTCGTCTGGTAGTTCCAATAGCCGGACAATTCGTTGATATTTCTTTACATATCATTCTTAATATTATAAGAACTTACATCAAAATGTTTCCCTAGGTAAACTGGGAAAAAATCAAAATATCATTACAGTTCCATAACATAATTTTTAGTTACTCATCTTCTTAATTTTGATGACTTCTACTCCAGCCTTTTTTCATTTTTTGACCTCTTTACTGACAGCTGAATTTATACCGTCAACTTCATGACTTGACAGCGAGCGTGTAGCTTTTGTTCCCATTTCTAACAATTTTATCACTTGAAAGTTGGAACTTCTGAAAATTTCTTTTTCGCTCATAACTATATCGCAAGAGTACAAATACTTGCAAAGTACAATACTTTGTATGACACCATAGGATACCAGCTTTCGACATTATACAGCCGTTATTTTTGCACTTTTCCAATTTTTTTTTTCCTATTTATATCCTAACATAAAATTGCCGTGTCTAAATGTGGCAATTTTTACCCGTTTCACCCCCTAAAAGTAAGAATTTTTTAAAATTTCTACTGGCCTCGTGAGCACGATGAAATTATGCTCCCTTTCTTCCCTGGTTTATTCCCTAAATATAAGAGTTTATGTGCATTCCCAAGTGCATGATTTTAGCTTCAGTTTTTTGCTTTGGGTGAATGCATCATTCTTGTCCCTTTTGTTTCTTGTCTAGCCACTAAAACTACAAATTTCGGGAAATCTGTTTGTCTTATGCGCCTGTGCCGTAAGAGGAATGCATGCTTTAATTTTTGCCCACAATTTTTCATGTTTTAAATGTCCTGAATTTGTTAAATGTACGAATTTTCAAATCCCATCTCATTCTTTGTGTATCCTAAAAGGTAAACGTACACAGCTGCTTCCATAATCCTAGCTCCGGCAATATTGGCTAAAAAAGTTACTTACGACAGTTGCCTTCAAAGTCTGTTCAAAATATTCGAAGCAGCTAAGTATTCGACGGGTAATACGTAATTTGATTCGATTGAGTATAAGGAGACACGTTGTAGTCTTAAAATATGTTGAGACAAATTTCATTTCAGGACTTTTTGGATCAATGAACTACGTCTCTCTGCCTGATTGGCAGGCACGATAGTTTTTTATTGTTTAGTAATTTATTTTCAAAATGTAAAGTCTTATAATTCAGGTATATTAACTTATTATTGGCTATTGCTTGAACAACAAATTAGGAAGTTGGAATTTACTTTTCATAAGGAGAATTTGCTAGTGAATCATTTTATTCGTTTGTGATCTGGTTTTGTTCCTGCCATAAAAAACCGATAACTTTCATCAAAGCAAATACCTTAACTTTAATACGGGGTTATCCATTTAATTGTTTTAAAATCGCCGGTCTGGCAAGGCTGTCAGCTATTAATTACCTGTCATCTGAAGTGTTATTTATTTACTGAAAGGTTTGCCATTTACGAGTATGGATCTTTTAACAACAATAAAGAACACGCAAAAATAGTTAGAATTAATCACAAAAGTGATGATTCAAATGTGAGCACTTTTCCTGCATTACGGGGTGATTATAGTCATCATAATCGATCGATTGTGCAAGGAATTGACAAGATTATAAAGAAATTTGAAGAGACTGAAAGCATTGCAGATGTGGTCAGGCCTGTGCATCATCACAAGGTAGGCATTGTCGAAAATATCGTTTCTGTTAAAAAAATTGTGGAGGATAATCCGAATTTCTATGGTAATCTACTTTCTTTAGCCTGCAATTGAAGATTATGGGCTAGATGGTGCCGCGAAACACACAACACGACCGATTTTGACTTTATTGTTTAAGAAGTTTCCAGAATGAGTAATTTCGTGTTTTGGTGACGTCAATTGGCCACCAAGATCACGCAACTTGACACCTGTTTTGGGGGGATACGTAAAAAAACGTGTTTACGCGGATAATTCCCAAACTTTGGAGCATTTGAAAACCAACATTCTTCAAATTATCACCGAGATACTGCTCGAAATGTGCGAAAAAGTGGTCGAAAACGATAATACCTTAAAACGACCCACTGCTACAACCAATCCAGAGGCGGTTATTTAAATCACATTGTATTTCGTACATAATGGCAAGGTTCAACATTATAATGAAATAACAGTTTCATCGAAATCATAGCTTTATGTGCGTTTTATTTAACTTTACTTTTGAAACTGAAAAATGGATAAATCGGTATGTTCATTCATCACCTAGAAGATAACAAATATTCGTTCAGATGTTTTCATTATAAAACACAGAAAGCTTGAGACTATAAAATGTTTGTAGGCGGAAAGCGGTTTAAAACTGGTTTTGATGGTAGATGCCCCAAATCAAATCAGAAATTAGTTCAGGAGACTCGAACATTTATTAAAAAGAGATATTTTCTAATAATAGTCAGGCTAAACGTTAATAGGAAATGTTTTGCCTCGATTAATTACATATATATGCTTTTTTTTAAATTATATTTGTAGTTCTTCTCACTAAAGCTTGGTACTATGTTCTATTCATAAGGAGAAAATTCCAAGAGACATTGTTTGCCACCTTTTCCTATATTGATTTTTAACGCTGAAATCGAAATAGCTGATGTTTTTATTTCATAATATTTTCAATAATATATTTATAAAATGTTTATGTTGCGACTTTTTTTTATTACTGTTTCATTTTTAAGTTTATAAATGTATTATCGAACATATTACGGTGTAAAAATGTTCATTATTCTGACTTCAGTGTTGGACATCAACAAAAAGAAGGTTGGCGTTGCCACATAAGAAAATTTTCCTTTTCAAAAAAAAAAAACCTAATACTGTCTAGTGGAACAATGTAGCTTCAAATTCTACTATCATTTCTTTTTAAAGCGAGTTTTACAAAGAAAAGTCAACATAGTAATAGCCCTAAAGGCGTGAATTCGTTATATTCTATATTTTCCTAACCGGTCATAATAAGAACTGTCTAACTCCTTAAAAAGGCCATCACCCACCTCTTCATTGTTGGCAAATCTTTTACCACTGAGCCATTTTTTCAAGTTGGGAAATATAAAATAGACCGACGCGAAACAGGCGCACGATGAAGCAATTTTGACTCTAATTCATTAATTTTATCCATCGCGATAGTGTCACACAGCCACTGGGGCATTATCTTGATGAAACAACGCTTTGTTTTTCGCCAAATGCAGTCTTTTCCCATAAATTCATAACCTAAACGCTTGCAATAAGTCAGAATAATATTGGCCATTGATGGTTTTACTTTTCTGAAGATAATCAATAAAAATAATCTCATGCGCATCTCAAAAAAATCGACGTCACGACTTTACCTGCAGATGGAACCGCCTTCTCCTTTTTTGGACACGATTCTTCCATTCCAGTGAAATTGTGGGCCCATGTCTCATTCATGGCTATAAATCGAAGCAAAAATTTCATGACGCTGTATTTGCAAACGCGACACCCATCTTGGGCATAACTTCCTCATCTTCGAATTTCGGTCAATATACATACCTATAGATGCCAAGCCTACAAACACGGTTTTATGGTTTTACCACGATAATGAGCCCGATATACCAGTTAGAGTGGCTTTCATTCGACTTATCGATTACTCAACTACTCGAAATTTTCGCCAGACATATCGATGTAATCGCCGCTCAAAGAACAATTTATAAATAGTTCCATCGCCACTCTACTGAAACATCTCCATGACGCCGTTTTTGCAAACGCGACACCCATCTTGGGCACAGCTTCCTCATCTTCGAATTTCGGTCAATATACAATGTATAGCACTTTTTGGAATACCTATCATTTCAGCTAGCAATATTTCAATAATATCAAATAAAGTTCATTTTCTTCAGAGAATACAGTATTGTGAAACAAATTCTTGAAATTTGTGATAGCTTCCAATCCCAACTTCGTACCTGAGATGTGCCATTAATAACAATTTTTGGTCCATAATCAGATATAGTGGGTACATTATTAGGTATTCTTAAGACACCCAGGAGCCCTAATTGGAGTGGATCAAATTTATAACGTTATTGCAACAGCTCATGCGTTTATCATAATTTTTTTCTAGTTAGGTCTATTATAAATAGTGGATGTAGAAATTGACTGGTACTTTTAATATTAGGACCTCCTGATATAGCAATTCATGGAATAAATAATATGATATCGAATAAAGTTCATTTATTTAAAGTTTATTCACGGCCACTGACTTCCCGAGAAGTGCTATTAATAGAAATTTGCAAATTTTTAAACTTTGTTCTCCGATAATTAGCAAATCGTATCAAAATTGGACATTGACGACTGGTACTGTCTGGCAAATTAAATAAAGCGGAACAACAAAATAGCGAAGGGGGCTGGCAGCAAATGTACATATATATGGTAATATTTATATTTAACTTTCACAGAGTATATTTTTATTATCTTGGTCTGCGAGTTCTTGTGTGGAAGGAAGTACGTTTATATGCGGCTTTCTATGTTTTGAAATATTTTTATGATAATCGAGAATCGATAGATTAGATCGCTTTTAATCAATTTAAGTTGTATTGATAGTATTATTATTATAGGTATTATTCATCGAATCATGTTTTAATGATTAATTACTACTTCAGAACTTCAGACTTTATCGCTTGGAAATCGCAAGCGTGAATCGACTTTACCACGAAGATGAAACACATGAAATTATGGTTCAATTTAATAAAATGCTTATATTTAGATATCCACATTACGAATGCGTATGGAAGATCGGCTTGTAATGTGCGTGGCAGTAATCTAATTGCTTCACTTTAAAAGGTGGACATTTATAATTATGGGACGTGATTGATTATGTATACCACAATGTCCCTTTATAGAAGAATCCGCAATTTCATTTGTCTTACCTTAAATTATTATTATATACGAGTGGGGTCCCAAAACTAGCCGTCCTTTTTTCCCAAAAAAAATTGGGAAAATTTTTCTTTATTTTTCCTTTTAGTTCGATACACTTTTTCCAGCGGTATTCAATAGCTTCTATACCTTGTTCATAATAAGAACAATTAAACTCCTTCAAATAGACATCAGCCGCAGACTCCACCTTTTCATTGTTGGCAAATCTTTTACCACCGAGCCATTTTTTCAAATTCGGGAATGGAAAATGGCCCGAGGCAGCTAAATCTGGCGAACAAGGTACGTGATGAAGCAATTCCAACTTTAATTCATTAATTTTTGGCCATCGCGATAGTGTCACGCAGCCACTGGAGCATTGTCTTGATGAAACAACGCTTTCTTTTTCGTCAAATGTGACCTTTTTCCATAAATTCATCACGTAAACGCTGTAATAAGTCAAAATAACATTTGCCGTTTTTTTCTGAAGATAATCATCCCAAAAAACAGTTGTCGTGATCTGACGCCTGCAGATGGGACCGTCTTCGCCTTCTTTGGATACGATTCTCCCATTTCAGCCCACTGCTTTGACTGCTCCTATGTCGCATATGTGAAGTGGTGGATCCATTTCTTATCCATGGTTATAAATTGAAGCAAAAACTCGGCTTTATTGTGATGAAATATCGCCACTCTACTGAAACATCTTCACGACGCTGTTTTTGTCCTATTGAAAGCAAGCGCGGCACCCATCTTGCGCACAGCTTTCTCATCTGCAAATCTTCGGTCAATATACGATGTATCGCACTTTTTGAGATGCCTGTCATTTTAGCTAGCTCACGCATTTTCAGCCGACGATCATTCAATACCATTTTGTGGTTTTTCTTACCCGTATCTGGCGTGGACGTCGTCATTGGTCAACCACTATCGTCTTGATAGCTCGTACAGCCCTGATTAAACTCCGCTGGCCAATTATTACCCAATTTCACAGTCGTAAACGAAGGTGTTGACTCCCCCAGAGGAATTTAGTCCGGCTTTAATATTGGTTGGACTAAGACCTTTCAAATGGAAATATTTAATTACATAACGGTGAGCAATTTTTTCCATGTTTACAAATTCACTGTTTACAATACTTTAATTTTCATTGAATAATCATATAAATTAAAAAATAAACTATTTTTGACAAATGTTTTTGAAAATGTTAATCTAGAACTACATAAATAGTACTGAATAGTGGCGAAATTGCAAGTACTTGTGCTAAGTAAATCGATCTTTTTCACTAATAGATGGTGTACATTGAAGGAAATTCATCTAACCTTAATGTTTACGAGGTGTGATCAAAAAATAACCGTTATTTTCAAATTTCGTGAGTTGCGTATGTTCGATTTTCGCATTTTTATTTTTTCTGTTATGTTAGTATACATGCCTTTTGTACGTATGTGTTGACAATATCAGTCATTTTGGAGTGCCAGTTAGTTTTTGACAGATAAAAAGGTTAGTCGTGTTTTGGTGTGCTCTACGATTTTTTACTATTCGAAAAAATGGATCAAAGAAACGGTATTAAGTTCTGTGTAAAAAATGAAATTAAATTTGCAAGGACATTTGAAATGTTGACTGTGGAGTTTGGCGAGTCTACTATGAGCAGAACGCAAATTCAATTGTGGTATAACCGGATTAAGGAAGACCGAGAAGATGTCAATGACGATGCTCGTCCTGGTCGCCCGAGTACGTCAACAACCGTTGAAAACATTGAAGCAGTGAAGAAAATTATTTCGGATAATCGTCGAATCACTATTAGAGAGATTACTGATGATGTTGGCATATTGTTTGGCTCATGCCAAGCAATTTTTACGGATGTTTTAGGCATGAAACGTGCGGCAGCGAAGATTGTTCCAAAATTGTTAAATTTTGAGCAAAAACAACGTCGCATGGATATCGCTCAGGAGCTGTTGAACGTCGTCAACGACGATCCAGATTTCACCAAAATGGTCATAACTGGTGACGAATCATGGATGTATGGCTATGACATTGAAACCAAAGCCCAATCATCCCAATGAAAGCGTTCAGAGGAGCCAAGACCGAAAAAAGCGCGACAAGTTCGGTCAAATGTGAAGGTTTTGTTCACTGTTTTTTTTTTCGATTGCAATGGCGTGGTGCATCATGAATTCTTACCATAAGGTGGAAAAACCAATCATGGATTTTGCACCATGATAACGCACCAGCTCACACATCGATGCTTGTGCGTGAGTTTTTGGCCAAAAACATAACCGCAGTCACGCCTCAACCACCGTATTCACCGGACTTGGCCCCCGCTAACTTTTTCCTCTTCCCAAAACTGAAGACACCGATGAAAGGAAAGCGTTTTGCTACGATTGACGAGATAAAAGAAAAATCGAAACGGGAACTTGTTGGTGATACCAAAAAGCGCGTTTCAAAAGTGTTTCGAGGATTAAAAAAAAGGTTGGCATAATTGTATTATATTTGAGGGGGATGACTTTGAAGGGGACAAGATAGTTATTGATGAATAAATAAATACTTTTTGAAAAAATTGAAAATAACGGTTACTTTTTGATCACACCTTGTATAATAGAGTCGTAGAAAAATATAGCAATAATTGATACATTTTAATATAACCTTTGATCTCGTGAATAAAATTATTCAACGCTTATACTGATAAAAGATTTGTGCAGCAACCTATGTAAATTCGGTTTTGTTAAAAATATTCAAATTAATGACGCACTTTCCATGCAACACAAATACAGGGTGGCGCCATAGAACGTGCATATTGCATCATCTTTTTTGCGGGGTAGAAAAGGCGCGGGCGGGGGGGCGCCTACATTGTTGGGTTGGCGGGCTCATGGAGTTTTAGTCGCTATGAATCACTTCGACGGGAAGCGTCGCGCATTTTGCGTGCTACTAGGCGACTATATTGTGCTGAATATGGACTACGGCGAATTAGTGAAGCTCCGAGTGCTAATTTAATTAAAATTTTAATTTGGTAAAGCGTTTTGAAGAGACCGGTTCAACATTTGAACCACAAGCAAATGGTCGCCCAAGAACATCTAGGACCGAAGACAATGTTGAGAGAGTTATGGAGTCAGTACGAGGAAATCCACAAATGTCGACTCGCAAGAGATCGTCTGTCTTACAATTATCGCGGCGAAGTTTGCAACGAATTTTAACATTGGATCTTAAACTGCATCCATATAAGCTGCAGTTAACACAAGAATTGAAAGAGTCTGACTTCATAGCAAGGCTCACATTTGCTAATGAAATGCTTAATCGATTTTCCAATTTTGACAATATCCTTTTCTCTGACGAGGCTCATTTCCTTATGAATGGGTTCGTAAACCGTCAAAATTGTCATTACTGGAACAGTGAAAATCCCAAAATCAAACACCAGAAACCATTGCATAGTCCTAAAGTCCTTTTTTCTTCGAAAATACGCGAGGCCAAAACGTCACGGTTAATACGGAACGCTATGTTGAGATGTTGGACGGATTTTTGGCTCCAGAAATTGAAAGTTGAAGAATAGTGAATTCCAGAACTAGGTTCCAACAAGATGGAGCTACCTGTCACACATCAAATGGCTCCAAGGCGGTGGTGAAGCAGATGTTCCCTGGCAGACTGATTTCGAAAAGAGGTGATATCCCATGGTCCCCACGTAACCAGACTTGACGCCTCTTGACTTTTTTTTGTGGGGATACCTCAAACACAAAGTCTACAGTAATAATCTAAGAAACATCGTTCAGCTTAAGGAGAATATCCGTGGTGAAACGGCAGCCATTACACCATTGTTACTGAAGAAAGTTTTCAATAATTTTCGTTTGCGGTCAGAGGAGTGCCATCATAGAGAGGATCACCATTTAGATGATGTCATTTTTAAAAAATAAACTCCATTTATTACTCTACAATGCCTTAGATTTATTTTAACCATAACTTTTGTATTTATTTTTTAATCTATTTTTTTAAATATGCACGTTCTATTGCGCCACCCTGTACTATTTTTCCGGATGGGTAGAAAATATCCGATATAAGTATACATTTTGTTATTTCAAACGAATCACAATATAATTCTTGTTATTTTTATGACTTGAAAACAATTGTTTCACAAATATTAAAATGTTATTCGTATTTATATATAAATATATAAAATGAAGTAAACAACTTGTTAATGAAGTAAATAACTTTTTATGGCTGTGGCCATAAAAATTGTTTCGACACTTTAATAGTAAATTAAAAAAAAAAATTCCTTTGCATCTAATATCGATTAGTCGACTACTGGAAGTATCCTCTGATACATCGAGGTCACCGCCGCTCAAATAATGATAGGTGGCTGTATGTGGGATTGAACCTGCGATTATGCGAACGATAGCCGCGTGTACTAACTATTGCGCCATAGTCGGCCACATAATAGTAATATTACTCTATAGTAATAGTACTGTGATAGTAAATAACAATGTTTACAATTTTGTACTAAGCTAATTGGATCTAATTGTATAAAAATTATGCTGATTGGATACAGATTACACTTTTTTTTTGCATTACGAATACTTGAATCGAATTGAATTTTCAATATATATCTTATTCCGCAAGAACTTTCAGTTTAAGAAAAGGCCTCAAGTGCTTAGTTTAAACTTACAAATTGCAATAAAAATTAATATACATACGTCTGTTCAAATTATATCTGTTGTCTTAAAACAAAAAAGTTTTTTCAGTATTTTTTTTTAGCTTGTTTAAGCTTTTTTCGCGAAAGTTCTGATTTTTTTCATCAAGTTCTGGCAACACTGCTGGGAACTGCTTCACGAAATATAATTTTCGGGTTTATCCCAGTTGTTGATTGTAATTCCATTGCCTTTGGCGATTTCAAGTTGAAGGACAAGTTTGCTGGAAAATACCAGTAGTCGTTGGTGTAAATCTTATCAGTGCACATTTACCAAGAACCATTAAGAGACACCTGCAGCTAACACTTGCATTAGGTGCTTATTCGGATTTAATTTATCACGGCTATATAGTAATAATTGGAATCATAAATATTTTGTACTTTAAACAGAATGACGTATTAACAGACGAATCTGACTGTTTTAACCCTATTTGCGGATAATTTGATTACATTTTCATACTAAACATTCGCCATTTTCCTCAAAAAAGTGTTAAATCTGTCAAAACTATCTGTTACTGGGTCATTCCCTGAAAGCGTGCGTAAAGTCCCTACCAATAAGATAATTTATATTGTTTATTTTGCAGCAGTAGCAGGGTTCTGTAATATTGAGCCAGGGCGATTGTTACGATTAGATTTGCTGAGCATTTTGTTTATTTTGACCGACCTGACTTTGAAAATTGTTGTTGATTGATAGGTGAAAATCCCTAAGTTTTGTGATGATAACATTTCATTGCCCTTTAATCGGAATACAACGCAAATATCACAACTGGCGCTCACGTTTTTTTGATGCGCAAAACAAATTTGCTATTTTATTCTATAGTTTCTTCCATGGGTTTCATAAAAGACCTCTGGCTGATTAGTATTAAACTATAATAATTCTGTTTTATTTGCTATTAAGCTATTGCTATTGCTTGCTTATTAGCAAATAAAACAAGTAATTGGAATTGCTGAAATTGTTGTAAATATCATAAGCAATTCTTTTCTTAAGGGGAACTAAAAACATGTATTTAGAAACTAATTCATTGGGTTTATTTCGTTTACCTTTTAAATTCTTAGAGAATGCATCCCGTGATTTCTTGGACATTAATTCCAGGGAAATTCCTTTGCTTTCCCGCTTGCCAAGATTGTTAACCGAGAATCCCGGAACATTTTTTGAATCCATAAGACATAAATATGAGTACATAACAAAAATATAAAGAGGTAATAATAAATAAATTTTTGTCCACTCGTTTTATGTGAAAGTATTAATAAGTATCCAGCAAAAGAAGTGCATCCGCGGAAGCTGAAATTCGCCACAATTTTTGCAGCAAAGTGGTGAAAATTTGCACCATCACCAATGAATTTAGCATAGGCTTGTCATAGGAACAAAATCGTTTTTTATGGTGTATTTTCTTTATATTTTCACAAGAGTTGTTATAGCAATGAATAATCAGTGAAGAAATTTTGTTTTTGAATCAGAGTTTTCAGACCGAAATTAGGTCGTAAACAGTGTTTCTATCACATCTGGTTATGTGGCAGTCAAATTCAAACAAATTAATAGTATTACGTGCGCAACAAAGTTCTAAAAGTTTTTTTTTGTTTCTAGAAATGCAACTTTATTATGAAAACATGTTTACAAATGATTCATTGAAAATATTGCTCATCGCTAGCTACTACTTTTCCCCATCTTTCTGGCAAAGTTGGAATTTCGCCACGGTTAAACTGTTCACCTTTTGAGGCTATCCATGATTCTAACCATTGTTTGATATATATCGTCAAATGAGTGAAACTGCTGGTTAGTCAGACTGTGTGTCATCAAACGGAACAAGTGATAATCGGACGGCAAGTGATAATCTGAAGAATATGGCGGATGGGGTAAGACTTCCCATTTCAGCGTTTCCATGTATGTTAGGCCGAGCATTGTCATGCTGAAGAATCAATTTTTCGTGCCTCTACTCGTATTGTGGAAATTTTTCGCGCAGAGCTCGGATCAATCGCATTGATTGAAGTCGATACCGATCCACAGTGATGATTTCGCTTGGTTTCAACAGCTATCAATACATAACACCAATCTGGTCCCACCAAATACAAAGCATAACCTTCGCAGCGTGAATATTCGGCCGGGCAGCCTTTCTTTTTTTTTTTGAATTGGTGTAATGAATCCATTTTCCGTTATAATACGATGAAGAAAACCCTTCTTTTTTTGTCATTGAAGCAGTTGTTCACATACGAAAAACCTACGCTTAACGTCCCTTGGCTTCAACTCATAAGGAACCCAAGTTCCTTGCTTTTGAATCATTCCCAATGCATGCATCCGTTAGGAAATGGCTTGGCGTGTAACTCCTAATACTAAAGCAAGCTTTACATGCATTTGACACGGACCCCCGTCAAGCGGTGCCATCAATTCAATGTCTTCGAAGATTTTTCGTTTTCCTTCACGCGAACGGTCGTCAACATCAAAATCACCGTCTTTAAAGCGACAGAACCAATTTTGACACGTCGTTTCACTTAAAGCAGCATCTCCGTAAACGTGTTGAAGTTCTCGATGAACTTCAGCCGCCGTTTTCTTCGATTGAGAGAAGAAGATCAATACTTCTAGCTCATGACAATTATTTGGCACAAAATCATACGTATTTCCACAACTAAAAGAATATGACATCAAAAGAAACTCACTATTGTGTCTAGGCGGTATGTTTACCATATGCCTAAACTTGGCTCAATACGTTTAAGTTATGGCAGAATTGACTAGCACTTATAGGTGGCGCCATCTATTGTTAAGCAGCGGGAACTTAGTTGCGCACTTAATATTTAAATGTAATTCAATTTAATAAGAACTACCGAGTTTAATTAGACGAAAGTATTATTCATTTTGTATGACTTCCAGTTTTTTTTGCTGGGTAAGTAAGGCTTGTGAGTTGAAATTAATTTAACCAATGTTTTTACTTTTTAATATGTCTTACAATATACATATACACTGCCCGACAACCGATTACCACACTCTCTAACCTATCAGTTTAAAGGCAAATAACTCCCTACTCTGAATATGTTTCATACTCATTATTTTTTTTCTTTTATTCTTCATCATTTTCACTCATTCTAAGAATAAGTGTGAGCTCTGGAAGTGTACCGTTATTTTGGTATGCTTTTTTCTTTGAAGTGTGACAAAAAATGCATGCATTTTTTTGGGACAGCCGATTAGGACATTTTCGCTTTTGTGTCAGTTTTTGCGTGTAAGCCGTCTTGTTTGGGTGTTTAAGTTTACTGTTTATTTATTGGGACCAATTATCAATCAAATGAAGTAATAATGGGAAAAGGAAAACCGTTGGATGAGTCTGAAAAAGGCAAAATGAAGGCTTACAGGGAGTGCGGCCACTCGATTCTTCAAATATCGAAAATTATTAAACGCAGCCGTAAAGTTACTACCTCATAATTAAACAATGAGGATACCTATGGGAAAAACATGAAAGGTCGGCCCTCATCAGTAATAACAGCAGCTGACAAGCGAATCATATTAAGGCACGCATCTAATTCTCATGACTCAGCCGCCAAAATAAAAGAAAAAACTGGTGTTAAAGCGTGCGTTCGGACTGTGCAAAGAGTTATTTCGAATGCTAAGCATATAAAGCGTCTAAAATTAAAAACCAACCACCTTTAAACCAACTCCGAAAGATGCAACGTCTCGTTTTCTGTCGATCGAATATGACCTGGACCAAGGAGTGGGAGCGTGTAGTCTTTTCGGATGAAAAAAATTCAATTTGGAGGGTCCTGATGGCTATGCCTACTACTTCCATGATCTCAGAAAGGAAGAACATACTTTAGATCGATTGCACAGCCGTGCGGGTGGTGTCATGGTGTGAGGAGCTATAACTTACTTTGGCACTATAGAACTGCAGTTTCTAACCAGCCGTATGAATGCCATTGCGTACAAAGGTGTACTGAATACGGCTTTTCCTGCAATCAAGGATATTTTTGGACCCTTGAAATGGAAGTTCCAGCAGGACAACGCACCTATCCACACAGCCAGGATTGTAAAGTTCTGGATTGAGGGTCAAAACGTAGAATTGCTAACTTGGCCGCCATACTCGCCCGACCTAAACATTATAGAAAATGTTTGGGGATGGTTGGCACGGAAGGTGTACGAGTCCGGCAGGCAATATTCAACTGAAGCAGAACTCATTGAAGGAATAAAAGGGTCCTGGCAGGGTATTTCACTCAATTATTTAAAAAAATTATATGACTCCTTACCCAAGCGGATGTACGAAGTCATACTTAACCGTGGAGGCTCAACACATCATTAATTTTTTTACAAATAAGATCTAAAATATTGAAATTAATATTAAAAATAATTTGAATGAATTTGAATTTGAATTTTCAAGTGACTATGCTAATCAAAAGTCGCAAAAATAAAAGTGAATTTTGTATGTTAAGTTTGTTTAAATTAATTTGAAATGTTATTAATAAAGTTAATATCCTATCTACAATTTACTTTCGTGTGAAATTTTATATTCTTTTAATTGGAAAAAAATTCACCTTAAAAGCTTTATTCGTTTTTCTGATATTAAGCTCCTAAGACGGGGAGCATAGGGTGTGCTAATCGGTTGTCGGGCAGTGTATTTGTAAACTTGTGAAATGAAATTGATACACTTTTACTACAAACATATTTGCGCACATATAAGGTGTAGTAAAAAGAAAGTCGTTATTTTTTGATAACATTGAAGCCTTTATTTAGCATAGTTTGAATGATCCGAATTATGTACTGTTTTGTCCGACAACTTGTTGCCATTTTGAAGATAATTTTAAGTTATGACTATTCCATAGAAAACCTCGTCCCTATTTGGCAAAAAACTGTCACCGTAGATTTCCAGCCTAATTAAAATGTTTCCAAACGATTGTCTGTGCAATGTTTAGCCCCTGAGCAATCAAAACGGCGCTTACATGATGGCCTTTCAGAGCCTGATACATCTTTGACATCGAAACACTGCACATTTTTGCCTTTAAGGCTTGTACTATGCTGACTTGTCACGGTGAATCTCCATATAAAAATATGGTGGTGGAACTTGAGGAAAATTTTCTAAAATGCCAACGTCAACGTTTTTTTGTTCGGAAAAATTTACATTTTTGCGTCACAATATGTTCGATAATACGTTTGCAAACTTGTGAATTGAAATAATAATGAAGAAGCGCAATGATATAATATTGCAAATATATTATTGACCATATTGTGATGTAAGAACATACTCCCAAGATGGCAATGACGCGATAAATTGGTAACACTGCTTGGCTCAACGAATTAAAAATCATTGGGAAAACACCTTAGAGGTGCTTAATAGATACGACAGATAAGTTTGGTGTACATCAGTGGATATATTTTTAGTTTAAATTATCCACTTTAACACGCTTTTTAAATTGGCGAACTTGAGAAATTATAATTAAACAGCTGCTTATTTTTCGCGTATGTCGAAATTGATGGTTCATATTTTTTGCATATATTTCATATATATTTATTTATCCATTTTGGGTTTAAAGCAAAAATTTGAGCTTTTTCCAATATCCTCAAGAACAAAGACGACGTCAAGACTACGATAAATACGATAAATACGAGGTGTGATAAAAAATAACCGTTATTTTAAATTTTTTCAAAAAGTATTTACTTATTCATCAATAACTGTCTTGTCCCCTTCAAAGTCATCCCCCTCAGATTTAATACACTTATGCCAGCGTTTTTTCCAATCCTCGAAACACTTCTGGAACGCGCTTTTTGGCATCGCCACAGCTCACGTTTCGATTTTTCTTTCATCTCCTCAATCGTAGCAAAACGCTTTCCTTTCATCGGTGTCTTCAATTTTGGGAAGAGGAAAAAGTCAGCGGGGGTCAAGCCCGGTGAATACGGTGGTTAAGGCACGCTTGCGGTTTTGTTTTTGGCCAAAAACTCACGCACAAGTATCGATGTGTGAGCTGGTGCGCTATCATGGTGCAAAATCTGTGATTGGTTTTTCCACAATTCTGTGCGTTTCTGACGAATTGCTTCGCGCAAACGGCGCATAACTTCAAGGTAGTATTCCTTATTGACCGTACGACCTTGTGGCAAGAATTCATGATGCACCACCCCATTGCAATCGAAGAAAACAGTGAGCAGAATCTTCACATTTGACAGAACTTGACGTGTTTTTCGGTCTTGGCTCTTCTGGACGCTTCCTTTGGGACGATTGGGCTTTGGTTTCAATGTCATAGCCATACACCCATGATTCGTCACCGGTTATGACCTTTTTGAGGAAATCTGGACCGACGTTGACGACGTTTAACAGTTTCTGAGCGATGTCCATGCGACGTTGTTTTTGCTCAAAATTTAGCAATTTTGGAACAATCTTCGCTGCCGCACGTTTCATGCCTAAAACATCGGTAAAAATTACTTGGCATGAGCCGAACGATATGCCAACATCATCAGCAACCTCTCTAATAGTGATTCGACGATTATCCAAAATCTTTTTCTTCACTGCTTCAATGTTTTCATCGGTTGTTGACGTGCTCGAGCGGCCAGGACAAGCACCGTCATTGACATCTTCTCGGCCTTCCTTAAACCGGTTATACCAGAATTGAATTTGTGTTCTGCTCATAGTAGACTCGCCAAACGCCACAGCCGACATTTCAAATGTCCTTGCACACTTAATTTCATTTTTTACACAAAACTTAATACGTGCAGTTTCTTTGATCCATTTTTTCGAATAGTAAAAAATCGAAAAGCACACCCAAACACGACTAACAGTTTTATCTGTCAAAAACAAACTGACAATCCAAAATGACTGATATTGTCAACATATACAGGGTGGGCCATAAGGGTGTTGGCGGTTTAAATATTCAATTAAAAAAAAACTACGAAACTTAAAAAAAAATATTATTGTATTTTTAAAAAGTAGCAAAGTAGAAAAAACGTCCACTTCACAGCCCTAAGCTTGTCGTGTGGGACCATACTTTTTTGAGGACGAAAGAGGGCATGCGATGACGGTTAGAGCGAACAATTATTGAAACATGCTAGCAGACCTTTTGGTGCCAGCTTTGCAGGAACTTCAAGGCAATACCTCGAGGATGTGGTTTCAACAGGATGGGGCCACATGTCATACGGCTAGGGTATCCATAGAGCTGCTGAAA